>SJYC01132371.1:0-39120 GCA_006408675.1 Madoqua kirkii
CCAAATTGGAAAAGAAGTAAAACTCTCACTGTTTGCAGATGACATGATCCTCTACATAGAAAACCCTAAAGACTCCACCAGAAAATTACTAGAGCTAATCAACGAATATAGTAAAGTTGCAGGATATAAAATCAACACTCAGAAATCCCTTGCATTCCTATACACTAATAATGAGAAAGTAGAAAAAGAAATTAAGGAAACAATTCCATTCACCATTGCAATGAAAAGAATAAAATACTTAGGAATATATCTATGTAAAGAAACTGAAGACTTATATATAGAAAATGATAAAACACTGATGAAAGAAATCAAAGAGGACACTAATAGATGGAGAAATATACCATGTTCATGGATCAGAAGAATCAATATAGTGAAAATGAGTATACTACCCAAAGCAATCTACAGATTCAATGCAATCCCTATCAAGCTACCAGCGGTATTTTTCACAGAGCTAGAACAAATAACTTCACAGTTTGTATGGAAATACAAAAAAACCTTGAATAGCCAAAGCAATCTTGAGAAATAAGAATGGAACTGGAGGAAGCAACTCACCTTTAAGAAACAATCACCTTATGAGTTTAGGTCTCATGACAAGGAATATCTACAATTATCTGAAAAGGCTATGAAACTACTGCCTTTTCCAACTACATATATCTGTGTGAGTCTGGATTTTCTTCAAGTAAAACAGCATATTGCCATAGACTAAATGCAGAAGCAGATAAGAGAATTCCACTGCTCCTTATTAAGCTAGATATTAATGAGATTTGCAAAAATGTAAAATCTATGCCACTTTTCTTACTTATTTTTGTCTGTACATTGTTTTTCATACAAAACTTTATTTCTATTATATGTAAATGGTTTGTAGTTGTGGGTTGAGTCCATAAGTAAAAAATTTTAAAAATTCTTAGTTTTGATTTCTAATTTAAATATAGATGATACATTGGAGTTAATAATTTTTTAAGAGTTTAAAGAGTCCCTGATACTGAAATTTTCAAGAAAAGCTAATGTACAGAAATGAACTGGGGAAAAGAAGTAAATGCTTTACAGAAAGGATGAGTGAAAAATGCAACCATAAAGAATGAAAGACAAAAATCTCTGGAGGTTATATTGTCTAAATCAAACCTCAAATCCAAAAAGTGCCCTAAGATATGCTAAATGGATAACCATTATCTTTTTTTCCTCCCCACTTTGGTTGGGGGCTAGGTAAGTGCCTCAGTTTTTCTCAGTAATAATATTAACTTCCATATCTACAATATGCTGGACAATCTATTATGGATTTGGCATATGTTATCTCATTAATCAATTGAACTGATAATACTCCTTTGTAAGCCCCTGAAAACTCAATTTTAAACACCTGATTGGGGTTTAAGAAATGTAGGCTCTGTTTCCCATTTCTTTTTTCCCCCTGAGTTGAAAACTCAAGAAACTTCACAGCATAGGACAGTCCTTTAAGAGTGGGTGTCACTGGGGCTAGTCCTACTTTTATTAATACAATGATGGGTGCTCAGAGAGAGAGGCTGAAAGGTGGCATATGTATGCGTGTGTGTGTTTCTTTCAAAACATATTTAGCAATATAGAACCCTTTGACTGTTAATATTGTGTGTAATTCAGTTTTTTTCTGCTTTCCAGCTCCTTTCTCTCCTCTTCCTTCTCTGTTTCTTAACCCTGCAACTTTTTTACTTCATCAAATATTATTATGTGTTGTAATCTGCTTCATTCAATCCCTTTCTTTCTACAAAAGAACATTATATATCTTTTCTTTTTATGGTTAATTTAACATGTATCCAAGGAATACTATCCAAGTTAATCTTTTAAGTTTCTTATTGATTTATGTGTTCCTTGATTTCTGATATTGCAACAACATAGCTTTACACTGGTAGTGAAAATACATTGTATTTCAATGATCTCAGACTTTAAACAGGATTGTGTAGGCTGGTCAGTGCACCAGTCCTTTGTGGCACCATATTCTGAATTCCAAGTAATTAACTCACAGTGAACTCCTGGAACTCAACATTTTTGTAAAGAATTGTCTTCACTAAGATGTTAGAATAATTATCCCTGCTTTATCACAGATAAAGCACATTGGTTCAAAATGATGGATCTTCCTTATTCATCAAATCCTCACAGAGTTCTCCTGTTTAGGCCTTGGGGTGAGACTACCTGGATTCAAAGAATGATTTTACTAATGACTAACTTAAGGAAATTCCCTATCCTCTTACTGTCTCTGTTTTGGCAGCTGTAATTAAATATAATAATGGCTTTATAAGGAATAAAAGTGATTACCTGGCATATAATATCACAAAAGACATGTTGACTCTTAATTTAGAAGAATATTGTGATTAATTGCAGGTGGGACTGTCCTAAAGGAAAAAAAAAATCTTTTAATTGAAAAAAAAATGAAAGTAAGCACTCATATGCTTTAACCAGTGAACTGAAAAATAATAGGAACATCTTTCATGAATTAAAATTAAGATTCTCCATTAAAAAAGTTTGTAAAAAGGGCTGAAATTCCCTGATTAAATATTCTGCTTCTAAAGCTCTTAGGTTGAACAATTAGGGTATGCTAAAGCTGGCATATTCCACAGGAGCAATATTTCCTAGTAAAGCATTGAATGATTTTTGAAACAGCTGAGAAATCCCGCTGATAGAAAGATTCTCCCTGACAGGGGACAAGAGTTCAAGCTGAGTTCTGGCATTTTCTGCAGAGGGCTTTTCCAAAATAACACTAGGGAACTGTTAAGTGAGGCACCATGCCCAGAGTTATGTAGAAACCTATGACAAAGCACAGCAACTTAGTTTGCAGCTATTATGCTAGAAAGGGTGGAGATGCAATAGGAACCACTTTGCTGGCTTTCTAAATGAGCCTGCCCTTAAATCATCATAAAAATGGGGACAGAAGCTTTAGGGATGATAAAGAAAAGCTGACACAAAATGCCTTAAATGTATAAGCCATTTATGTTGCCACTGCACAAACAGAAAGGAAAAGCATAATGCCAAGTTATCTGCTTTTGATGCCAAGAGATGTACAAATTCTTATTATGAAGTTTACACAAATTTTCTTTAATTAAAAGCAAAGTCTACTGAAAATGTTATGAGACAAATAAGATGATGTTGATTAAATAAAGTTCATTATGATCATGCAAAGTGTAAGCAAAAAAAAAAAAAACCAGAAAAGAAAAAGAAAACAAACTGCCATTCTGTAAAATGTAGACTGAACAGATTCATTTAGTTGTGATTAAAAACAAAGTAATGCAATGGACAAAGTGGATGGATTTCAAACTTAAATGAATCAGATGTTAAAAAAAAATAAAATGCACAGTTGTGAAGTTCCCAACAGGAGTGTGGCTGGCTAAATGTGAAGATAACCTAACTGTCTTGCTGCATTGATGTAATAGGAAATCACGCCTGGGAACCTTTCCAGGTACCGTCACTCTTGGGTGATGACCAAGCCTGTACCTGGGAACCTTGGGTTCCTGGCTCAAGTTAGGAGCACAAACTGACATCTAGTAGTTCATCTCTCAGGTAGTAAAAAGCACCCATTAGTGTCCAGTTTTTTAAAATTATTATTTATCTTAATTAATTTATTTTTAACTGAAGGATAATTGCTTTACAGAACTTTGTTGTTTTCTGTCAAACCTCAACATGAATTCAGTTTTGAAATCATATTATCCTCATCAAAATCTCTGTTGCTATTGTTTAACCAGACGAATCAAAAGAACTGGGTCTATGGGTTATTTTCATGACAATTTCACTGCATTTAACCTGATTAGTCACTCTTTGGAGAAGGCAATGGCACCCCACTCCAATACTCTTGCCTGGAAAATCCCATGGACGGAGGAGCCTGGTGGGCTGCAGTTCATGGGAATGTGAAGAGTCGGACGCGACTGAGCGACTTCACTTTTACTTTTCACTTTCATGCATTGGAGAAGGACATGACAACCCACTCCAGTGTTCTTGCCTGGAGAATCCCAGGGACGGGGGAGCCTGGTGGGCTGCCGTCTATGGGGTAGCACAGAGTCAGACACGACTGAAGCGACTTGGCAGCAGCAGCAGCAGCCGTCACTCTTTGCTTCTTAAAATGGTTTCCATTTTTTGTTTTGTTTTCTGCCACATCCTTTCTTGTGAGTTATATACGTGGGGGTCTTAGGCTCACTTCCTTTCAAATGCCAGATGCAGCACTTATGTGGAATAACATAGTTTTCTGAATCTGTTTCACTAATTGAAAAAATGGGGATAATCCTACCTCCTCGTTGAATTATTGTGAAGATTAAAACTGCAATGATAAAAATAACTGTGAACCTTTATGGTTTTCTGTGAGTCAGGCTCTGGTGAATATGGCATAGAAAGCATTTTAGCCTTCAATACAATCTATAAAGTTGGTACCTTTTTTTCCCTCAAGCTACAGAAGCACAGAGAGCTTAAGAAATTTGCCAGTAGACTCAGCTAGTAAGTAATAGAGTTGTGATTTGAACCCACCCGTGCTCTAAATCACCATGGGATGATGTACATTGTATGGTTAGCAAAATTGCCTGATAACAGTAAGCATTCAATACATGTCAGCTATCGGGCTTCCCAGGAGAAGGAAATGGAAACCCACTCCAGTATTCTTGCCTGGAGAATTCTGCAGACAGAGGAGCCTGATGGGCTGCTGTCCATGGGGTTGCACAGAGTCAGACATGACTGAAGCTACTTAGCATGCATGCATGCATTGGAGAAGGAAATGGAAACCCACTCCAGTATTCTTGCCTGGAGAATTCTGCAGGCAGAGGAGCCTGGTGGGCTGCTGTCCATGGGGTTGCACAGAGTCGGACATGACTGAAGCGACTTAGCAGCAGCCGCATTGGGCTTCCCAGGTGGCACTAGTGGTAAAGAACACACCTGCCAATGCAGGAGACATAAGAGATGCTGGTTTGATCCATGGGTCAGGAAGTTCCCTTGGAGGACATGGGAATCCACTCCAGTATTCCTCCCTGGAGAATCTCACGGACAGAGGAGCCTGGCAGGCTACAGTCCGTAGGGTCACAAAGAGTCAGACACAACTGAAGTGACTTGGCACACATGTGTACATACACATGTCAGCTATTATTACTGTTTTCATCATTTTAGTTTGTAACATTTCTCCCTTTACTGGTCATGTGAATGACTCTCTTTGTCGTCACTCCTACAACGCTGGACTCCTTCATTCATTTCATATACTCTTCCAGGGTGGTTTCATCTACTTTCTTATCTTCAATCATCACACTTATATGCTGATGATTCCCAAACCTTTATCTTCTACTCTGACCTCTCTTTGTCACTCCAGAGACATAGATGTACTTTGTTTTTGCCTGAAATGATTTATTAATAGAAATCCCTAAAAGTGAACATCTAACTGATCTACTCTCCAGTTCCATGAATAGAGCTACAATATAATTAGTTTCTCAAGACAGATACTCTGGAATCAGCCTCCCCTCCTTGCTTCTCTTGAAATCCAAGTGGTTACTCGATTCTAGAAACCTTTATCTCAATTCCAAATTCTTATCCCATTCATGTCTCTAGAACTGGCATTATTCTCCACCTCCCATGTTTCTGCCTCAATGCAGGCTCCCAGGAACTTCTCTGCTGCAAATAAAAAGGACATTTCACTCATTTCTTAGCTACTGCCCTCTCTTCTTAAATTCTTTCAGTCACTACTGAATTCATTTTCTTTTCTCTGACTAATCCTCAAACAATTCTACAATGTATGATGATAATAGAGCAATATTATCATGTATTTTGTATGACTAAACCCTGGGGACTAGGGTTTCTGAAGCAGGGTGGAGGAGAATGACTTCATTAAGCAGGCCAAGGCCCTGGAGGATTATAATTTTCATGAATCCTTCGCCCAGATGTGGAATCACTTAAGACAATGGTAGTTGCAGGGGTTGTGAAGCTTAATATGTAGGGACTTCTAAACTCTTTAACATGTGGATAGAAAACAGTGATCAAATGGAGGCAGAGGAGGTAAACGTGGACTTCATAAGCCCCGAGGAGAGGTCTTTATCCAAGAATTGTGGAGAAAGATCCGGAAACCACTTTAGAGAGGAAAAATACTCCAACCACATCATCGAATCCCAGCACAGAGGGCAAGGTAGGATAAACAGCTTCCCCAAAGAGGATGGCTGGAGATGCCATATAATCAGAAGCCAGCTGCTGCCTAGAAGGCAAGGAGATGGAGAATTACTCAGTGAGAGAGTGAGTGTGGAGGGCTGGTCGTGGAGAATAGCATCGAGTCCAAACTGGCAAGAATGATAGAAACTAGGAGAGGAAAGGGACTTGGAGAGTTTTCTATGCTGGGCTGGGGGCCTCCCAGTGGTTCAGTTGTAAAGAATATGCCTGCCAATGAAGGAGATGCAGGTTTGATCCCTGAATCAGGAATATCCTCTGGAAGAGGAAATGGCAACTCTCTCCAGTACTCTTGCCTGAAAAATCCCATAGACAGAGGAGCCTTGCAGGCTATAGTCCATGGAGTCTCAGGGGGTCGGACATGACTGAGTAACTGAGCATATACACCATGCTGGGTTGTGACTGGCCAAAGCTAACAGGGGTGGTAGTGGGAAGACTGAGACGGCTACAGATTGTCAACAGCACTTGTCTTGGAAGTCCAGGACACTGGGTCATCTTAGACTTTCCTAGTATGATTTCACTAAGACCTGGATTTACTATTTTTCTGATGAACTCTTTGCTCAGAAGAACAAGTAGCACGTTGAGTGAATTCCTAGGACCGATATTAGAAACTCTGAGTTAGGACAGAAAGTATCACACTTATCAGGAATCTGAACAACAGCAATAAAAGAAAGATATGATAGAAGAACAAAAATAAAATCATTTCTGAATTTCCAAGTCCAAAACCTACTTACAGACTCTCAGTTCATATACTGATGGAAACTCCATCAAGTCAGATGGACAGATACTATTCTTTAGCAAGTATTGCCAAGTATTTGGTAAGAAAATTGTTCAAGTACTGGGAAAAATCTGAGTTGTTCTTAATCTAAATAATGTGGTAAGGTTTTTGTGTTTGTAGCTAAAACGGAAATGAGCTGTAATGAGGTCTAAATTTTATTAATTAGGAAACTAAAAGAGCTTGTGTAAACATAGGTTATAACTGTTTTATTGTTAGAATAATTTACATCAATGCCATTCATAATTTAATAAGACATTTTATAAGTAATACATGTATGAAATTATTGCTACTATGAAGGAAAGTAATAGATAAATGATTAATATTATTTAATATGAAGAAACATTACATTGTGAATATTATACATTTTAAATACTTGATTTATGAGTTAGAATTATTAGAATATGAATTAGAATGATTAGAATTATGAATGCAGCAGGTATAAAGTGTCTCAACCAATTTAAAAATATAAGTTTACCAAGTGTGACAAACATGTTCAAGTATGAAAAAAAGGGAAAGTACAGAGCTTGGATGAAATTGCAGTAGCCAATATTTCACACAGCTGTCTCTCTGCATTAGCTGTAGTTTTAGGAATTTTGAAGCCTTATAATGACAACAAATAAAATTGCTATCCAGGGAATATGCAATTTTGAAATGCCAGAAGGTTACTGGAAAATCTCTGATAAGCGCTTCTTTGAAAAAGCATCATGCAAGAGTTATCTGGATCAATGAAAAAAAGTCTCAAAGAATATAATGCAATTTGAATATTGTATAAGTAGAGGCCAAGGCAAATGAGTCTTTCTCCATAAATGGATCACTAACCTGATGGCTAATTTTCTTTATAAAGTTGCATGTCATGTCTAAAGATCCTTAGGGCACAAGAGGATCAAAATAAATCACTCTGTCATATGAATATGTGAATCCTTTCCCAAAACATCTAAAAACATCTTTGTAGAATTTATTTGGTACATAGCTCCTTTACTTTTTAAAATTTTTACTTATTTATTTAGGTTTCAAGATTTTTTATTTATTTATTTTTAATTTAAATTTTTTAAAAAATACTTTATTCTACTTTACAATACTGTATTGGTTTTGCCATACATTGACATGTATCAGCCACAGGTGTACACAATCTCCCAATGCCAAAGCCCTCTTTTTTTAAAAATTAAATAATTTATTTTATTGAAGTAGAGTTGATTTACAATGTTGCACTAATTTCTACTATTACAACAAAGTGATTCAGTGACACATATAATATACATATTCTTTTCATTGTGGTTTACCATAGGATATTGAATATAAGTTACCTGTGCTCTACTTTAGGACCTTGTGTTTATTCATTCTATATGTCTAGTTTGCGTGTGCCAGAGCTCTTTTATATCTTTTAACTTGTTTATTTATTAAAAGTAAGATGATTTAGAGATGATGACTGGCAGAGAAGGAATGTATAAGAAGAATTTGGTATGCCCTTTATTAAAACCAGGGAAATGACCAAATGAGTGTTTTCTAGCTATTAACACTTGTAGGAATCTTGATGATTCTCAAAGATTAGAATCCACAGTTTTAGAAACAGGATACAGTCAGAAGATACACTGAGAAATTCCTAAAAGGAACTCGTGTTAGAAGAAATACTAGCAGCACTGGAACGTCATTAGTAATAAAGAAACAGGATGGAGAACTGTAAGGAAAATCTTTCATACTTTGCCCCACGTTGAACGCACACGCTGTGGGTGGAATTCTCAATAAGCACAGCTGCACTGGTGCAGGTCAGGAATGACTTCCTTCCTCCCCAAACACAAGAAGCAGAGGTGGGCAACATGCCTTAGTGATACAAAGCGCTAAGACCATGGAATAGGGGATTATACAGAAGACAGCACCGAGGCCTGAGGGCCGTTCCATCTGTGGACGCCATGCCTTTTCAGATGCTACGCCTCTCCATGATGGAGCTCATCATGGTTTCCGTGATGCCATATTGGCATCTGTAGACCCACATTTAATGTCTTGAATGGCTATGTGGGCATTAGCTGGGAGGAGGCAGCCGGACATAAAAAATGCACTAGCAGCCCACAGGCACCTGGAAAAAGTGGACTGAGGGGGCTGCGGTGAGCTGGGAAGAAAGAGCACTCCTGGACTGAACACAGCAGTGGAGGTTTCAGCAACGGAACAGGAGAAAGCAGACACAGACTGTTGCATTGACCAATAGAGAAAAATAATAGTTTAAGCCAGGTAAGCCATCAGCTCTCTTGATATGTCAAGTATTTTGTATGAGTGAGAGCCAATGGTTATTTGACTGCCAGATGTATCTGTGCTTAGGGACTTTTGTGCCAGCAGGATTTAAGGGCAATTTTTTCTTCCAGTAATGATGATGGTCATATTTTGTATCTACTATTCTTGTCTCATTCCTCTAGTGACAACATGCACTGTGATCTGGTGGGAAGGAGTGCGTCCAGCTGGCAATGTGATTCCAGGACAAAGACCACATAGACAGGAATCCCATTGCTTGATACCATTAGCACAAACCTTTGACCACTGAGTTTATCAGATATAGAAAAATGTTTCCATATTAATAGTGAGACCTCCTTAATTAATGATTAATATTTCAATATAAACACATCAGCTATGCCCACAAGCAAGACCCTCAGACTGTATCTGTGTAGTTTATTTTAAAAAAGGATGGTAAGTACAGGAGATACCAAAGTCTTATGAATATTTATCCATGTTATAACCTCCTTGGGTTTCCCTGGTGACTCAGACAGTAAAGAAACCAGCTGCAATGCAGAAGATCTGGGTTCGATCCCTGGGTTGGGAAGACCCCCTGGAGAAGGGAACAGCTACCCACTCTAGTATTCTTGCCTGGAGGATTCCATGGAGAGAGGGGCCTGGCAGACTACCATCCATGGGGCCACAAAGAGTTGAACATGACTGAGAGACTAAACACACACAACCTCCTTATCACTAAGATGTATTTCTGTGTCTGGGGTAGAAACTGATTGATCTGCCCAGATTCTTTCTCCACAAGGTCTTGTTGATTACTGCCTACAGTGAATGTCCTGTTGGTTGCTGGCAACCTGTTGACCATGTCTCTTGTCAGGCATTAAAGCTGAGATGACTAGTTTGTGATTCCAAAAGATATTTCTCCCTTTTAAAAAAATTTACAAAAGGAAGCTATTTTTTGCTCCACTACAGGGCACCTTCTGAAGATTCCTAAAATATCTGAGATAGGTGCTTTTGGACATAAATCCTTCTTTTCACATAACATCTCCACTTCCATTTCTCTCACATTGTTTTAACATAGGCTAATCCACTGTATCTGTTTTTCATCTACTCCTTTATGGTACAGCAGGCCGACCAAGTGATTTCTTGTGAGTCTTGGTTATAGTACACTTCCTACAAGTATAAGGGTTGTATAAACACTTGTTAGCTCTCTGTATGTGTCTAAGGTAATAACAACATTGTACATCTAACGCTTTACAGATGCCAAACAGTTTAGAGGCACTTTATATAAAATGATTCTGCATGAAACAGTAACTGCCAGGCTGATCTTTCTAAGATGTCTTTCTAGCTGTTTTCCCTGTGTCACTCGGCGGCTGGACAAACCGCAGAGATTTCCTGTTCCTATCAGAACAAGCCTGATTCTTGTTCTTGGCATTCATTGCACCCCTACCCTATGCCTTCCTTACACTATCACTCTGTTCTTCTAATACTCCCCAAAGAAAGCCTTCTGCTTCGGCCAGGTCGGCCTCTGAAGGTCACAAAACAGGCTGTGATCCGCCCTGTCTTCATTCATTGTTCTCATCATTTGGGTTTTCTCCTCTGCTTCTTCTGCAAATAATTCTAGCACTTTCCAGTCTGTATCATGATTTCCCATCATCATGGTATCATGTACCCTCTCCAGTCCATACCAGTTTCTTCCTTTACTGAATGCTCAGAGCCTTTATTTTCTGATCAGAGACTTTTTATGTAATTGCAAATTTTGTAATATTTTCTCTAATTATAAAGTCTTCCATTCATGTATAATTCTTATCTTCCTAAGAAGACAGTACATTCCTTGAAGGAAAGGGCCATGTCATATGTCTGCAATATTGCTCCCTGTTGCAACGAATGCTCCATTTGGTATGTGTTATTTCAAAGATTTCCCCAACTGGAATTAATTTCTTGGCTCTCTGCAGTACTATCAGGCTGGATGTTGTTTATTCAGCTCTTAAAACACTTATCACAGCTGTTTCTCCCTGTACATTGTGAGCTCTGGTTGAGTTGCTGTTCCATCTAATTCATCTTTTATCTCTCTGAGTACCTAAGATAGCATTGTTTATAAAAAGAATTGAACAATAGTTGCTAATTAAGTCTTTATTAAACTTTAACTTTGTTCAATATTGCAGTATTCCCTATTGCCTTCTTTCTGAGGAACCAACATTTGCACAGTCAAAAATGATTATCCTTGAAGAAATGATGTTGCCATTTGGTATGTGAGAACAAAACTGTTTGATGCTTTCCTAATTCATTTGTTAAAAAATAATGTTAAAGTCTGCATTTAAATTTAATCATTATGTTGTCAGACCAGTATTTAACAGGCATTAGCTAATAAAAAATGCAAAAATAGATACTGAACTAGTCAGTAGGTACTTTTTATAGAAATGTTCACATACCAGTGTATTATGCTGTTCTCAGCATAAAATTGTACATCAATGTTAATTTTTTGACTTGAATATCTTTACAAATTAGTATATCTGTAACTGCCAAAAGGAAAATGAAAATTTACTTTATTGTAACATTTAATGAAACCCCATGACATAATTAATCACTAACTGATTAGTTGTTGTTGTTTTCTTTTTTCCCTTGCTATTTTGATTTAAGTTCGACACTTTGGAGGAGGCAGAACTTCTGATGGACTAAGACAATCATGACAAAACTTTTCACCAGCTCTTTTAGGCAGTTTTAATTAAAATTCAGTTCAAATAAATCTCTTAAGCTTACCAAAAGCATCTGCCATGTTGTCTCCACTTAAGAACTTGAGCTGAAAATATGAGCATTTTCCTGTTATAAAAGCGCTGCGTCTGTGTAAAGTTAAAATAGCTTCTGGGGACAATTTTCAACACATTTGGAAGAATTATGGCTTTAAAAATGCAACTTGCAGAAAACAACATTGATCCTTCATTCACTGATATGGCTGCATTTCTTGCTACATGTAATGCCTTCTCTCTCAGCATATACTTTAGACTTGGAACCACTAGCTTATTCACAGTCTCTCTGCCTGGCTGATGGTCAGAATATAGCATGCTTCTGGCCACATAACAGGTGCTCAAAAGTTATTTTATGGAATAAGTGAATGAATTGAAGGGTCGAAAAGTCTTACCTTATCCCTTTATGTCCTTCTACCTGTACTAACTGTATTGCTTCCATACCTGTATAGATTCTATGAATGTTCTCCTAATATTAGTACAAGATACCTTTGAGCTCCTAAGACTAGTTAGTGAAACATGAACAGAGAAACAGAAGACTCAGAAAGAGACATGAAAGGCCTTTGTGCAAACAAGAAAAGGAAAATCATCATAATATACATTATTTTAAAAAAAAAAAGGCACTTTCATCTGCCAGAACATTGTTTAAAACCCCAGTTCAAAGGAATGTACCTTATCTGCCTCCTGCCAAACCTGTATTCAGGTCAAGAAGCAACAGTTGTAACTGGACATGGAGTAACGGACTGGTTCCAAATTGGGAAAGGAGTACTGTTTCCAAATTGGGAAAGGTGTCAAGTCTGTATATTGACACTCTGATTGTTTAACTTATATGCAGAGTACATCATGAGAAATGCCAGGCTGAATGAAGCACAAGCTGGAATCAAGATTGCCGGGAGAAGTATCAGTAAACTCAGATATGCAGATGACACCACCCTTATGGCAGAAAATGAAGAGGAACTAAAGAGCCTCTTGATGAAGTGAAAGAGAAGAGTGAAAAAGTTGGCTTAAAACTCAACATTCAGAAAACTAAGATCATGGCATCTGGTCCCATCACTTCATGGCAAATAGATGGGGAAACAATGGAAACAGTGACAGACTATTTTCTTGGGCTCCAAAATCACTGCAGAAGGTAACTGCACCCATGAAATTAAAAGACACTTGCTCCTTGGAAGGAAAGTTATGACCAAACTAGAGAGCATATTAAAAAGTAGAGACATTATGTTTCCAACAAAGGTCCACATAGTCAAAACCATGGTTTTTCCAGTAGTCATGTGTGGATGTGAGAGTTGGCCTGTGAAGAAAGCTGAGTGCTGAAGAATTGATGCTTTTGAACTGCGGTGTTGGAGAAGACTCTTGAGAGTCCCTTGGACTGCAAGGAGATCCAACCAGTCCATCCTAAAGGAAATCAGTCCTAAATATTCAATGGAAGGACTGATGCTGAAGCTGATGTTCCAATACTTTGGTCACCTCATGCGGAGAGCTAACTCATTGGAAAGGACCCTGATGTTGGGAAAGATTGAAGGCAGGAGGAGAAGGGGAAAACAAAGGATGAGACTGTTGGATGGCAGCACTGACTCAATGGACATGAGTTTGAGCAAACTCTGGGAGATGGTGAAGGACTGGGAAGCTTGCCATGCTGTAGTCCATGGGGTTGCAAAAGACTCAGACATGACTGAGCAACTGAACAACATCAACAACTATATGAATGGAGCTCCCCTTGAGTTGTTTCCAATGTCTATTGCTGCTCCTGCAGGACCAAATCAAAGTCCTGTAGTCTGTCTCCTCGATCTTATTCGAGGCTTAGATTTTGGTTCCTGAATTAGGTTTCTGTTCCCTGTTTTGGTGAAGACTACATCTTTTGGTCCTTGACTCAGGGTGATCATGTGTTGGGGATCCAACGTATTCTGTGTGAATGGTGCCTGTCAGAGTTCTAGCCTGTGGTGGTCCTGTGCTAAGCCAGTTCAGTCATGTCTTACTCTTTGCGACCCAATGGGTTGTAGATCCCTAGGCTCCTCTGTCCATGGGATTCTCCAGGCAAGAATTCTGGAGTGGGTTGCCCTGCCCTCCTCCTCCAGGGGGTCTTCCTGACCCAGGGATCAAACCGGAGTTTCCTGTATTGCAGGCAGATTCTTTACCGTTCGTGCTAGCTGGGGAACTCACGGTGGTCCTGTCATGAGCACAAATATACAGTCACATTTTTCAACCCATGGCATTTTCTAAGAAGAAAAATCTTTCATATTTCTAGAGAGTCTCAGGTTACTCAGGTCCTATACATCAAACTGGCATTTTGGATTCAACCAGTGTGGCTTACTGATAACAATTCAAGTTGTTCTTTCGATGGTAAGACACACTCGTTCATAACATGAGTTAGCTGCAACACTCGGAGGTCAGTTCTGATTTCTTTATTAAGAATGCAGTACCAGTTCCCACATAATTTAGCTCTTTCTAAAAATGTTTTCTGCTGAATATATATTGTCACAATACGTAATGATCCGAAAGAAATCTTGTTTCTAACACTATGCGATCATTTGCAAAAGTGAGAGTAGGAAATTTTTCGAAAGACTAGTACTGTATCTACTTCTCTTATCAAGGAAAATCAGCATTTTAAATTTAAAATAAATAATGGAAGCTTTTTTTAATGGTACTTTCATGAAATAGTCCCCAAAGCAATCTAGTGACTTCAAATAGGTTTTTCTTTTAATCAAACTTTTAAAAAAGTGTAGTCCATCAGCAGATGAATGGATCAGAAAGCTGTGGTACATATACACAATGGAGTATTACTCAGCCCTTAAAAAGAATAAATTTGACTCAGTTCTAATGAGATGGATGAAACTGGAGCCGATTATACAGGGTGTAGTAAGCCAGAAAGAAAAACACCAATACAATATACTGACACATATATATGGAACTTAGAGAGATAGTAATGATGACCCTGTATGTGAGACAACAAAAGAGACACAGAGGTATAGAATGGACTTTTGGCCTCTGAGGGAGAGGGAGAGGGTGGGATGATTTGGGAGAATGGCACTGAAACATGTATACTATCATATAAGAAATGAAGCGCCAGTCCAGGTTCAATACAGGATACAGGATGCTTGGGGCTGGTGCATGGGATGATCCAGGGAGATGATATGAGGTGGGAGGTGGGAGGGGGCTTCGGCATTAGGAGATTGTGTACACCTGTGGCTGATTCATGTCAATGTATGGCAAAACCAATACAGTATTGTAACATAGAATAAAGTATTAAAAAAAAAGAAAAGCAAAAAAAAAAAAGTATAGGCCAAACATGACAGCAATGTGCATCTTGGTTTGTATTAAGTGCGCTTTATTGCATACAAATGCCCTATGGATTTCCCTGTTTAGACTGTTCTGGAACTTTGTCAGTTCCCCCTTTAACTTCTGATTCTATAAAGTTTCCATTTCCATGAATTTTTTCATATAAACTATCAAAATATTTTCAAGTCTTTCCTATTTCAAAGTGATATGCTTTTTAAAAGTCCTTTAACTTGGATTCTCTTTTGGCCAGCTGCCCTCTCTGAAAGTGGGTCTCTCACCCACTCTTCCTTCCCTAGGAAGGGGCCTCTTTCCAGCTGGGGGCTTCCCTCCTGGGGCTGAGCAAAGCTGGCAGGTGGTGAGATGATGCAGATAAAGCCATCTTCCTTTTCTTTTTGTGTGATTCTTGGTGTTTTGCTCCATTGTGTTGCTGAAGTTTCTCACGTGGAATTTAGAGGCCTCCAAGAGGTGCTTTTGCTCATGGGTATCTGACTACTAGGGTTTCCCAGGTGGTGCTAGGGGTAAAGAACTCTCCTGCCAGTGCGGAAGACATAAGAAACAAGGGTTCAATCCCTAGGTTGGGAAGATCCCCTGTAGGAGGGGCATGGCAACTCTCTCCAGCATTCCTACCTGGATAGTGGGGTACAAATTGCATTGCAAAGTGTCAGACACTATTGAAGGGACTCAGCACGCATGCACGCATCTGGTTCATTGCTGTTCTTTGGGAGGGGATGGAGGCCACCATTTTGGTGACTTCACTCTGGCTAATTCTTCCCAAAGTCTCTGGAAGATGCTCTTCTTCCTTAAGTCAAATCACTAGCGTTCACTGGATTCTTTCTCATCTTTCTTTTCCTTTTAGTCTGCCTCTCCTTGGGATAGGCTTCTCTGGTCACTCAGTTGGTAAAGAATATGCCTGCAATGCAGAAGACCCCAGTTCAATTCCTAGGTTGGGAAGATCCACTGGAGAAAGGAAAGGCTACCCACTCCAGTATTCCGGCCTGGAGAATTCCATGGGGTGTATACCCCATGGGGTCACAAAGAGTCGGACATGACTGAGCGACTTTCACTCCTTGGGACAGTTCACTTTCCATAGCTTTAGCCACTTATACACAAATGATTTTTAAATCACAAGACATACCCCGCTCTGCCAGTTTACCCAAGTGCCTAATGAACATTGATTATCCCACGAGAGCTTCTAATTCAGTGTCCAAAACTGCCGTGTTCACCCTTCCCATACTTGAACATTCCCCACGTTCCCCATCATCACGAATGACATTGCCATGCATAAAAAATCTTTCATATTTCTAGAGAGTCTCAGGTTACTCAGGTCCTATACATCAAACTGGCATTTTGGATTCAACCAGTGTGGCTTACTGATAACAATTCAAGTTGTTCTTTCGATGGTAAGACACACTCGTTCATAACATGAGTTAGCTGCAACACTCGGAGGTCAGTTCTGATTTCTTTATTAAGAATGCAGTACCAGTTCCCACATAATTTAGCTCTTTCTAAAAATGTTTTCTGCTGAATATATATTGTCACAATACGTAATGATCCGAAAGAAATCTTGTTTCTAACACTATGCGATCATTTGCAAAAGTGAGAGTAGGAAATTTTTCGAAAGACTAGTACTGTATCTACTTCTCTTATCAAGGAAAATCAGCATTTTAAATTTAAAATAAATAATGGAAGCTTTTTTTAATGGTACTTTCATGAAATAGTCCCCAAAGCAATCTAGTGACTTCAAATAGGTTTTTCTTTTAATCAAACTTTTAAAAAAGTATAGTCCATCAGCAGATGAATGGATCAGAAAGCTGTGGTACATATACACAATGGAGTATTACTCAGCCCTTAAAAAGAATAAATTTGACTCAGTTCTAATGAGATGGATGAAACTGGAGCCGATTATACAGGGTGTAGTAAGCCAGAAAGAAAAACACCAATACAATATACTGACACATATATATGGAACTTAGAGAGATAGTAATGATGACCCTGTATGTGAGACAACAAAAGAGACACAGAGGTATAGAATGGACTTTTGGCCTCTGAGGGAGAGGGAGAGGGTGGGATGATTTGGGAGAATGGCACTGAAACATGTATACTATCATATAAGAAATGAAGCGCCAGTCCAGGTTCAATACAGGATACAGGATGCTTGGGGCTGGTGCATGGGATGATCCAGGGAGATGATATGAGGTGGGAGGTGGGAGGGGGCTTCGGCATTAGGAGATTGTGTACACCTGTGGCTGATTCATGTCAATGTATGGCAAAACCAATACAGTATTGTAACATAGAATAAAGTATTAAAAAAAAAGAAAAGCAAAAAAAAAAAAGTATAGGCCAAACATGACAGCAATGTGCATCTTGGTTTGTATTAAGTGCGCTTTATTGCATACAAATGCCCTATGGATTTCCCTGTTTAGACTGTTCTGGAACTTTGTCAGTTCCCCCTTTAACTTCTGATTCTATAAAGTTTCCATTTCCATGAATTTTTTCATATAAACTATCAAAATATTTTCAAGTCTTTCCTATTTCAAAGTGATATGCTTTTTAAAAGTCCTTTAACTTGGATTCTCTTTTGGCCAGCTGCCCTCTCTGAAAGTGGGTCTCTCACCCACTCTTCCTTCCCTAGGAAGGGGCCTCTTTCCAGCTGGGGGCTTCCCTCCTGGGGCTGAGCAAAGCTGGCAGGTGGTGAGATGATGCAGATAAAGCCATCTTCCTTTTCTTTTTGTGTGATTCTTGGTGTTTTGCTCCATTGTGTTGCTGAAGTTTCTCACGTGGACTTTAGAGGCCTCCAAGAGCTGCTTTTGCTCATGGGTATCTGACTACTAGGGTTTCCCAGGTGGTGCTAGGGGTAAAGAACTCTCCTGCCAGTGCGGAAGACATAAGAAACAAGGGTTCAATCCCTAGGTTGGGAAGATCCCCTGTAGGAGGGGCATGGCAACTCTCTCCAGCATTCCTACCTGGATAGTGGGGTACAAATTGCATTGCAAAGTGTCAGACACTATTGTAGGGACTCAGCACGCATGCACGCATCTGGTTCATTGCTGTTCTTTGGGAGGGGATGGAGGCCACCATTTTGGTGACTTCACTCTGGCTAATTCTTCCCAAAGTCTCTGGAAGATGCTCTTCTTCCTTAAGTCAAATCACTAGCGTTCACTGGATTCTTTCTCATCTTTCTTTTCCTTTTAGTCTGCCTCTCCTTGGGATAGGCTTCTCTGGTCACTCAGTTGGTAAAGAATATGCCTGCAATGCAGAAGACCCCAGTTCAATTCCTAGGTTGGGAAGATCCACTGGAGAAAGGAAAGGCTACCCACTCCAGTATTCCGGCCTGGAGAATTCCATGGGGTGTATACCCCATGGGGTCACAAAGAGTCGGACATGACTGAGCGACTTTCACTCCTTGGGACAGTTCACTTTCCATAGCTTTAGCCACTTATACACAAATGATTTTTAAATCACAAGACATACCCCGCTCTGCCAGTTTACCCAAGTGCCTAATGAACATTGATTATCCCACGAGAGCTTCTAATTCAGTGTCCAAAACTGCCGTGTTCACCCTTCCCATACTTGAACATTCCCCACGTTCCCCATCATCACGAATGACATTGCCATGCATCCTATTGCCAGAGCCGGAACCTTAGAACCATCCTTAATCTCTCACTTTTCCATACCTCGTGTCCAGTCTCTAAACAGTACTGATTCTATTTATGAAATATCATTTGGGTTCATTCTCCCTTTTCTTTCTCACTACAATCATCACTGCATCTTTCTTAGAAGATTAGTCTCTAAGGTTTCTTGCTTGGAATTTGTAGTGTAATGCCTTTTTTTGTTCTGATTTGGGGTCTTTGCTTTCTAGCTTTTCTTACAGACTGTGGCAATAGTGGTTTTTCTAAAATTCACATTGACTAATCTATTGCTTAGTCACTAAGTTGTGTCTGACTCTGTTGTGACCCAGTCAGGCTCCTCTGTCCATGGGATTCCTAGGCAAGAACACTGGAGTGAGTTACCATTTCTTTCTCCAGTGGATCTTCCTGACCCAGGGATCAAGGCCAAGTCTCCTATATTGGCAGGTGGATTCTTTACCACTGAGCTACCAGGGATGCCCAACTAACCCATTGCCTGGTCTTAATTCCTGAATGGTTTCTCATTGCTGCAGTATACATTTAACCACTTTAGTCATAAATGGGCTTCCCTAGTGGCTCAGTGGTAAAGAATCCACCTGGCAATGCAGGAGACGTAGGTTTGATTCCTGATCTGGGAAAATCCTACATGCCTCAGAGAAACTAAGCCTGTGCACCACAACAAGCCTGCAAGCTGCAAGTACTGAGCCCATGTGCCACAAGTACTAAGCCTACACACCCCAACTACTGAAGCCCACTCATCCTAGAGTAGGAAAAGCCATGCAATGAGAAGCCTGTGTGTGGCAACTAGAGAGAGCCCCCACTCTCGGCAACTAGAGCAAAACCCCCATGCAACATTGAGGATTCAGCCCAGGCAAATAAAATAAAATAATAAAATAGCCATAAAGACCTTTCATGATATTTCTATCATCCAGTGTTAGTATGCATCACTCATTACAAAGCATTTTATGCTTCAGCAGTACTAAATTATTTTCAGTTACCTAAGCACATAATATTTTTGTATCCTTCCAATACTTTGAAACAGATGCTTGCTCCTTCCAAAATATAATTTTGCACTTGTATTGTGCATCCGACCCCCCAAATCTGCCTGTCACACTTGGGAGCCATCTTTCAACTTCCAGCTCATTTCTCATTCCCTCTGTTAACCCTCTGCCCTCTCTGCGGTGCCTTTTGGGGTTTATGTTGTGGCATCTGTCACATGAAATCATGACGATTTGCTTCTGTGTTTGGCTTTTTCCAGCACTCCGTGAGCTTCCTGAAGACAGAGATTGCATCCATAGACCTCCGACAGTAACTAGCACAGGGTTGGTGACCAAAGTGGATGGTGAATGAATAAAAAATAGAATTAAAAAAAGATACGGACTCTTCATTACCAAAGGGTCACTTATTTGACCCATAATTTTACGAATGTGAAAAACGCTGAGTCAAAACTGCAAGTAATTGTTTTTTAATGTCCCAGCATAAAAATCAGCATCCACTGATCTGATATCCTCTCTTTATTCACAACACAAAGCCCTTGAAAACATCAAAGATACTATTTCCTAACAATGAATGTCTGGGTCTAAGCTTCTCAAAGTGACACAGGCAGAAAGGAATAGTGAAAAATGATTGAGAAACTCAGAGGATTGTAATGCTTGCTGCAGAATTATGACCCATACCCCTAGCCTTTGAAGGGTATGCTTCCATTTGCCCGTTCTGTGTGTAGAAAATTATCTGATACTGTGTTTGCCTAAAACCACGATTTACAGTCACTATTGATTTAAAATGCTTTACAGACTCATTTTTAATCCTTCTATCCCTAGGTTTTCCTTATCAAAAGCAATTTCATGATATTGCCTATAAATAATGCAAAGCAGGATGACCTCCGTAAGAGAAAGTAGTTGAGGCAGGCAAATCGTTGCAGTAAGGACTGAAGAATGGCTGCCATGGACTTTTAAAAAGCCTCAAGATGTAACAGAACAGAACGTGACTGGGTGCTATTCTTGGTCCTTGTGTTCTTGGACAAAGTTGATCTCTCTAGGCTGTATCTTTCTTCTTCTGTCAAACCAACAGCCTGTACTAGTCACTAAATGATGTCTAAGCCTACTCCTTAGCTATAAAATCTGGTGACTCAATCCAGAGCTGAGCTTCTCTGGACTCAGTATAATATTAGAAAATTCATTATCAGAGAGGTGGGGGAGTGTGCAGAGGAGTAAGATCTCATCAAAATGTGCATGCTTGTTTTTAAAAGCAATGAGAGTGGAGTAGGAAGGCTGACTCATTCTAATTGATTTATGCACTGAGAACTCTCCCAGTCATGATTAATTCTCATGGGTATAATGTCTTCATTTAGATGAATACATAGAGTATTTCATAATTATAAGGTAAGAGCAAGGTGCAATGGTGGAGAATTGGTTACAAGTAAGCTGAGCACACTGAAAATGTCAAAGTGTAATAACATTTACTGGTAAGTGTAAGTGCTGCCCAATTAAGGACAACATTCCCTTGTTTATCATTCCTCAATATAGCTAGTTGCCTGGAGAATCCCATGGATAGAGGAGCCTGGCAGGCTACAGGCCATGGGCTCGCAAGAGTCAGACACAACTTAGTGACTAAGCCACCACCATAGCTAATCACAGCATGGACAGAGAAGATTCTCCCTGGTTCTTCCTATTTCTGTAGTGATGAAGTGTTACAGAATATGCTTGGTTTCTTAGGCGCTGCCTTACTATAGTTATACATCTATATGTCCTTCAAGGATGAACAATTCTTCCAAGCTTTTTGTTTGCTAAAAGAGAAAGGTTCTGGGGAAAAAATAAGCACCTACAAATCAAGATTCATAGATTTCAACATCTGAGATTGGAGAATGGGATGACATTTTTCTCTGCCTGATGAATTTGCATTGTAGGAGAATGAACTGGTCTACAAGGCCAGAAAGGACTTGGACTGGAACACACTACCTCCCAGTGTAGATGATGAGAACATAGCCGAGAAATGTGTGTAAGCAAGTGGAGCCTCTAGTTCCCTCTAAGGATCCAAGAATTGTTAATACTCAAAAGAAGACATTTTAATGGGTTGAGATATATTTTTATAAATTCTAGGCATATTTTTGGAGAAGGCAATGGCACCCTACGCCAGTACTCTTGCCTGGAAAATCCCATGGATGGAGGAGCCTGGCAGGCTACAATTTATGGGGTCGCTATGAGTCGGATACCACTGAGCAACTTCACTTCCACTTTTCACTTTCCTGCACTGGAGAAGGACATGGCAACCCACTCCAGTGTTCCTGCCTGGAGAATCCCAGGGACGGGGGAGCCTGGTGGACTGCCGTCCATGGGGTCACACAGAGTCAGACACGACTGAAGCGACCTAGCAGCAGCAGGCATATTTTTATGTACTCCACTGGAAGTTTGTATAGTAGAGAAGTATTGTATAATTGTATAATATTTATATAATACAGAACAAAATAGTCCCTTATATATCAAGATTTAAAGATATCTACAATTACTATTTTCTTCTAGGCTTTTTCTATCAGTATACCAATATCACCATAATTATGACCAACAGATCAAATTAGTGTCTTCTTTGTTATTGTTACATTATGAGATCACCATTTTCTGCAAACTGTTTATACTTTTCATAGGTATCATTCTACTATGTGCAATATGATGAGCTCATAAATTCTTCACGTGGATTAACTTATGGAATCCTCTCAATCCTAAAACATGTCCTTATTATTCTCCTCAGTTAATAGATGAGAGTGAAATATTTAAAAAGGAACGAACATTATACAATTTACATGGAAGGTATTTAGGCTGGCTTATAAGAGAAATGGACAAGCTCACATGCATAAATGACCACGTGGTATTTTATTGAGCCGATTGACCAGAGTGTTCTCAAGTATTTCCTTTCTGATTGCATTATTATTCATGCGGCCCTCCCCTGTCTCCATTCCCCTGGACCTACTCATTTTTAAAGTGTATGTCAAAGTAAACCATCTATGCACTGGCACAAGAGAGATGAACAACCACACCCCACACCCCAAATGGTGCTCTGTGTGATCATCCAATAGTGAGGAAATGCTTTCTTTTTTTCTCTTTTTGTAAAATATATTGTTTCAGAGAACCTATGCACCATATGGGAGGAATAACAGACATCTGGATTATAAGTCAGGAGACCTGGGTTATAGACTGCCAATTAGACTGATATGTTCTGGCCTTTTATATTAATCTCTCAAGCCCCAGTCTCCCAAGATGACAGACTTCCAGGAGGGCAACACCAGCCCTAGGAGCGATGTTTGTTCTGATTCCCCAGTTCTTATAAAGACAGCCTCATAGGCAAGATCTACTTTAGGCTATAGAAATATCCTCATGTACTTGGCCAGTAGCCTTGGTTGCTAGAAAAGGACAAACTGATGACATAAACACATTGTAATCAAGCATAATCTTATTGCTTAACTATTTTGTCAAGTGTCCTCTCATGCAAACTATAAGAAAGCGAAAACTTGCTGATAATAAAACTAAGTAAAATACAATGTGACCTGACTGATAGCAACAGATATATAATCTGGGCAAAACTGGAGTACAGATAAAAGGATATCATCAAAGTCTCTGGAAAAAAAAATGAGTTTCAAATGCCCCTAAGAAATGTTACTGTTTATTCCATTATTCTCAACAGTCTTGTTCAACATTCCTGATGTGAAATTTTACTTCCTATTTTCAGCATTTAGTGTTTCATCATTAAAAACATACAGGACAGTACAAAGTCACATTCAGTCAATAAATACCATTATCTGCTTGATGATAAGAAATAGTGGAGCAATGGCTTGCACCTGAGTAAAAAATCACAGATGAAGGAAGCATGAATGATACCCCAATGAGATAGATGAATGTTATTATGAAACAAGGAGGTAACTTGGGCAGTCACAACAAAAAAGGAAATTGACAGATCATAGCATTTTCCTTGTACAGTAAAGAAAGTTTACACTATCATCTTGAGAAATAAATGTTTTCCAAGCACAAATTCCTATAAGAATTGTACGGCATAGTCCCTTATTCTGAAGGTATCAAGTAATAGCACAATGTTATCCCAGTTGTTCAGTATCATTCTTTCTTTTCCAAAAGTGCCATGTCTTATGGCAAACTTGAACAGGACTCAGGGGCATAAAATGAAATAGTTCCTCAGTAATGACATTATATATGTACAGAGAGGGAAGGGAAGGGTTAAGACAATGAGGTCTAGGTACGTGATTTAACTTATTATAGCAGCTGGAGAAGTTGTGCTGGTAAACTCTTAGTTAGCCCAGTCAATTCAAGGTTAAATCTTTCAACACTGCTGGAAGTGCCAACATTCTATGTAGTTGATCGAAGAAAGATTTATATGCTTAAATAATAGGTGAAAAGGTGCCATGTTGACATTCTCATGGAAAAACATATTCTCATACAGGGACGGGTCATTGCAATACACAGATGAATAAACTTTTTTTCAAAAGAAAAAAAATGACAACTCTGCTCTTATGATTTTATAAGTTCCTTAAAGCATGAAAGAAACAATTTGGGTTTAGACATTTTAATGGCTATGTTTCACCTTTATAACCTACTCCAGTATTCTTGCCTGGAAAATTGCATGGACAGAAGAGCCTGGCACAAGGGGTCACAAAGAGTTAGACACAGTTGCACAACTGAGCATGCACACACACTCACCATTATTGCATCTGAATCTATAAAAGAACCTAAGACATGCCGTCATCAGATATCTGAATATCTGAATAGACAGACGTGCTGATGAGTCCACCAGGCTGTTAAATACTTCAAGTAGAATTACTGAAAATTATTCATTTGAATACTAGAGGATGTGTATTTTATTTTTAGCATTGCTAAAGTAAAGTTTTTCCTCCAGGGTGTAGTTTGTAAAAGGTCGAACTACTTATTGCGGCCACTCCTGATTGTGACAGCAAAACTGAGTCATCATCACGGCTCAGGTTGCCTATATTTCTGTAGACTTGAGGATATGAAGATATTTCCAATTTACCTGAATACCAATCCAGTTATTTAGATATATAAAATGAGGAAGGCAGCTCTTTTTAATAAGATTTAAAATTGCAACTGAATCTATCAAAAAGGCATAATGTTTGACTAGCTTCATCAAGGATTGAGGAAGTTTTCTGGTTTCCCCTGAATTGGCATCATAAGCCACTTCAGATTCAAATCACAGGGATTTGAAATCATAGTCTCCTTCCACATTAAGTATTGTTACAATCTTCCACTTTGCATTTCACTGTTTATTAAGTAGTGTGTGCTCAGTTACAAAAGTCATGTCCAACTCTTTGTGACCCCATGGACCGTAGCCCACTAGCTCCTCTGTCCAGGAATTTCCCAGATAAGAATACAGGAGTAAGTTGCCATTTCCATCTTCAGGGGATCTTCCCGACCCAGGGATTGAGCCCGCATCTCCTGCATTAGCAGGTGGATTCTTTACCACTGAGCCATCTGGGAAGCCTGATCTGAAGCAGGACCACCAGGAGATAATTTTCCTCATTGAGTATTAAAATATTACCACTTTTGCCTTTCTTCTCTTTGTAATTCTGTATCTTCTGACCTATTGATGTTGGGTAATATGGATTATGTGAGCTAGTGAAGAAATGGCCAGCAAAACTCTGAATATAGAGTGTTCATGAGAGACGGCTCCAAGAAGCCAAGAGGTCATGAAAAGATAGAAGAGGGAGCCTCCAGGACAAACTCTGCGCTAAGAGTACTGGGGACAGTGACCAACATTTCTCCCGTCTCTCCTGGTGGGTCTTCATGGTACTGCAGAAGGGCCAAAACTATGAGAAAAATATGAAGTGTAGTTTCTTTGTTAGGATGTCCATTTTGGAGCTTGGCTAAAGCATATTTGGCAACATAAAATAGATTTCTAAGGAATTAAACTAAAAAATACATAGGAACCCCTATTCTTGTGATCCATCTAACTAGGCATTATGGAATCAGTTAAATCTTCTAATGTTTCATGAACAGACACTTGAAGTATTCCCATTCTTATCAGACTCCATTCTGGCCTTCTTTAAAATCATCGTCCAGAGTGATCAATATATTTAACATGCATTTCTTGCCCCTCTTACTTCATAAAGCTATGCTTCTTGAGAAAAAGAGATTTGTAATCAAAGGAAATTCTAAAGGATACCAGCAGCAACTTGGGAGGATGAGACATTTTTGGAGAAACAAGATGCATCTTCCTGGAAATTTGGAGAAAATACTCTTATGCTAATGAGCCAAAGATTTATTATAGAGTAAATGAAAATACAGGCTTTCCCAAGTGGCTCAGTGGTAAAGAATCTGCCTGCTAATGCAGGAGACACAAGAGACTCCTTGTCTCTTTGGGATTAGAGACTAGAGACATTTTTGGAGAAACAAGATGCATCTTCCTGGAAATTTGGAGAAAATACTCTTATGCTAATGAGCCAAAGATTTATTATAGAGTAAATGAAAATACAGGCTTTCCCAAGTGGCTCAGTGGTAAAGAATCTGCCTGCTAATGCAGGAGACACAAGAGACTCCTTGTCTCTTTGTGGATTAGAGACTTAGGTCAGGAAGATTCCCCTGGAGGAGGAAATGGCAACCCACTCCAGTATTCTTGCCTGGAAAATCCCATGGAAAAGGGGGCTACGGTCTATAGGGTCACAAAGAGCTGGACACAACTGAAGGGCTGAGCACATAAGCACATGCAAATACATGAGACTTCAGAAAACTTGCTACACACAGCAGCCCATTTCAAACTCTGGCTCTGGGTCACGGGTCCTGCAAGTATGCATTTATTGCTTTATTCAGCGTTGCTTACTTTGGTGGAAAGTTATTTGTTGTGAAACAGTGAAAGAACACAGTAAATTAAATCTGATTGTCCTTTTATGTAATACTTTGAGAACATGTACCGTTTTAAGAGCTAGGTGACTCTGCAGACTTTATAGTGCCAAGATTTAAATTTGTTCTACTGAAGTTACAGCTATATCAAATTAATTTCTAAAAAATTAATGTAAAACAGTCTGAGAGCCCTCCAGTGGTCAAAATAATATATGCAAATACTCAAGTTATTTACTCAATATGCCTCCCCTACCCTAAGAACTTAAAAACATTTCAGTCTTCCTTTCATAAAAATGCTTGCTTTGATTACTTTCTGATAGCACTATTATATCATATAAATTGTTTTTTTAAACACTATGGGAAAACAGATGTTTATCTAAATCGGTTAAATAAAAACAAACAAACAAACAGAGAACAACAGTCCAAATCACCCATTTATCAATGAGAGATTTTGAGCAGCAGCTAGAAATTAAGCATGTAGGGCAATCCCAAATTTTGTCCAGATATGAGTAATTTAATTTTTTCCTGTGCAGCCATTGAGAGAAATGTGGCTGGATAATAAAACCACTCAAGATAAAGAAAGAATCCAGTCAACACAAGCTGTGTCTGCCTTTAAGCACAGAGTTGTATTTTAGTGTGTATATTCCTAGACTTACAAAAGCATTGTGTGTTTGTGTATTCCTAAATTGTAATTCCGATGGCTCGTATAAGAAATGTGTTGGCTTCTCTTTTAGCACACACATATCTAACTAAGCCAGGCACAGTACTTTCATGTGCTTCATCTCTTGATTACCAGTAATGGTTTGGCAGAAAGCCTGGAATAATGTTTCTGCCTTGAAAATTGACAACCTCTAACATTTATCCAAATGCTGCAGTACTGATTGGTGGGGGGTTTTTGGTTTGTTTTAATTAAATTCCTATGTTACTTTATTAGAAAGTAGAGCTTATTTTAAAAACTCCCACACACACTTAGACTTATACATTGGTGCTCCACATAGGATTAAGATTTTTTTTTCTCTTTTGGCAAATCTGGAAATATATATCGCATTGGTGAAAAAGCTTGTTCAAGTTTATTTTGCTTACAGAAAACCCCGAATGAACTTTTTGACCAATCCAGTACTTAATTGAGCTTCTCAGGTGGCACTAGTGGTAAAAAGCCCGCCTGCCAATGCAGGAGATGTAAGAGATGCAGATTTGATCCCTGGGTCAGGAAGATCCCCTGGAGGAGGGCATGGCAACCCACTCCAGTATTGTTGCCTGGAAAATCCCACGGACAGAGGAGCCTGGTGGGTTGCAAAGACATGACTGAAGTGACTTAGCATGCATACAATATTTAATTATTACCATCTGAAATCTCTATGCACCTTCCCCTCAAAGTGTTAGCACTCAAGCTGTGTCCAACTCTTTGTGAACTCATGGACTGTAGCCCACTAGGCTCCTCTGTCCTTGGAATTCTCCAGGCAACAATACTGGAGTGGGTAGCCATTCCTTTCTCCAGACCCTCAAAGACTTCCCTCAAAGGCCTATGCCTTTGAGACATCAGGGTTAAAATGCTAAGAAAAAATTTTATGTTCTATAATTTCATTTCATAATCAGAATATTTTGCTTGTTTTCTAGTTTTAGGCAGAAAGTAAATGCTTGTTTTCCCTTTGTATATTAATGTATGCAGACTTACCACATCAATATGCCTACATTTAAAAAAAAAAGTCAAGTTTAGTTAGTATCTGTGAATGACCTTTAAGAAATTCAACCTCCGGCAAGAAATGTTATGGGTAATTCTCAGAAAGCACACTCTAGTGAAGTAAGTTATTGCCTAAGACAAAAGTGGGCATTTCTGGAAGCTACACAGTGTCTTTGAGGCCACTGGGGGACCATATAGGAGACTGAAGCAGTAATTTACCCTGGTGCAATAAAAAATACAGTGTGACTTGCACACCAGGATCTTCTGCCTCATTAAGTTAAACATTTCCCTCATGTCATTTTTAAGGAGAGATTATCATACTATAAATCTAAATAACTTAGATTTATCTTCTGGTGTCGGGTAAATGGTTACACAGCATATTTTTCAGCATTATACATGTTTGGGTGCTGGGCAATTTCAGAATGTAGATATAACTGACTTCATAATTTGGCAAATGAGGTAAAGCTAAAATTCTGCTGTGTGATTATTCACAGAGTTCTAAAGCAGAACCCAGCAGTGCTGAGAAAAGATCTTCAGATCTTCCTGCAGTCAATTTTTAGAGGTGTTGCTGACATCATTATAGTTCCTGAATGTTATTAGAACCCCAGGGAAAAATATAAACAAAATCCATCAGGAGAAATGTGTGCTAAGAATTTATGCTGTCTATAATTTTGATCGAATCATCATTATTTCTATGGAACCCAAAGAAGATATGTTTCCCATATAATTTTTTGTTAAAAATGTATTGATTTATCTCAGACTCTTAAAATCAAGGGAGGAGAGGTGAATAAATGAAAAGCAGAATAAATTAGCAGAGTGGACAAGGTGAGGAAAGGACAGGAGCTCCCTGTCCAACTTAAACACCCTGATGCTTGGAAGGGAATCTAATATCTTAGGATTTTCTTTGAATAGAGTTGCTGGGGGTGTAAAATTTCATGGAACAAATTGGTTCATTTTAAGTGGTCACAGTACTTAACTGAATATAACACACTTTACATAGAAAAAGATGGACATTTTGCTTTTCTTAGTCTACTACCCTTCTTCTTGCATAGCAAATTTCCCATAGACAGTAACTTTAGTAGAGCATCTTTTGAAACCCAAGTCTCTTCTCCTTCTTAAGTTTTAAACATTTTGAACTTAAAGGAGGTGAACCAAGAAAGAAAAATCAAGAAACAGATGTTGAATTTGAAGATGAGTTGCTTTCCACATTGTCTTCATAAAGAAAAGATAATTGAGTCTAATGAATTATTAATGTATGATCATATTCTAAAGTGGAATAACAGTTTTAGAGTTTCTAATAAAAAGGGTATAATAGTGCAAATCCCTTTGAGTTCTGGGTTCTGCTGAATACGGCCAGGCTCCTTATAAGAAGATATATCACAATTTATATCCTGCCGCTGCTGCTGCTGCTGCTGCTAAATCATTCCAGTCGTGTCTGACTCTGTGCAACCCTATGCACAGCAGCCCATCAGGCTCCTCTGTCCATGGGATTCTCTAGGCAAGAATACTGGAGTAGGTTGCCATTTCCTTCTCCCTTATATTCCTCAGTAGAGTTAAACAATGTTATTGGATCCCCTATCAGATTAAGATTTGATTTCTACTGGTATTTAAAATCAATGTCATTTATCAAGAGAATACATAGTATACAAAGGTAAAGATATTTTTTAAAGTCCTTATAATTCTCAACTTTATGTGCTCAAAGTATTATATAAGCTATTACATTATCACACTTTTAATTATTAATACACTGGAGTAGGGGTGATTTAATCCAGAATTTACGTGTATACGTGCTTGGTGGTTTAGTTGCTAAGTCGTATCTGACTCTTGTGACTCCATGGACTGTAGCCACAACACTCCTCTGTCCATGGGATTTTCCAGGCAAGAATACTGGAGTGAGTTGCCATTTCCCTCTCCAGGGTATCTTCCTGACCCAGGGATTGAATCCATGTCTCTGGCTTGGCAAGTGGATTCTTTACCATTGAGCCACCCAGGAAGCCCATTTACAATATATACGTTAGAAAGGCATAGTTTTGAATAACATGTATATCACTCTGCTACTCTGCTTTTTACCTTGCATTTAGTCTTAAACATTAACAAGGCAAACCTGGGAAATTCAAAGATTAATGAGGTATTTAAAAGTTGAAAAAATTATTAAGCCTATATTTTAAGGTCTTTGGGATTTTTAACTTACATCAGCAAAAACAATTAACGTGTTCAGGAGTGATAATTCTAGGAAATTCTCTATGAAACAGGAAAACAGATAGGATCCTAGGTCAGATGAATTTGGGAAGTGCATATATACCATATTGTTCTCTCGTCAATTTCTTTGACCTTTGCATTAAGGGCTCTTAAAGTTTTACTAAAGAAACATGCTTGATATTCTTTAACACAGCATTTCTCAAGCTAATTTGAATATATATATATATATGTATATAATAGGACTTCCTTGATGGCTCAGATGGTAAGTGTCTGTCTACAATGTGGGAGACTGGGGTTTGATCCCTGGGTTGGGAAGATCCCCTGGAGAAGGAAATGGCAATCCACTCCAGTACGAATGCCTGAAAAATCCCATGGACAGAGGAGCCTGGTAGGCTATAGTCCATGGGGTCGCAAAGAGTCAGACACACATACATACGTATATATGACTGAGTGAGTCCAAGTTGCTCAGTCATGTCCGACTCTTTGTGATCCCATGGACTATACAGTCCATGGAATTCTCCAAGCCAGAATCAGAATGCTGGAGTGGGTAGCCTTTCCCTTCTCCAGGGGATCTTCCCAACCCAGGGATTGAACCCAGGTCTTCTGCATTGCAGGACGATTCTTTACCAGCTGAGCCACAAGGGAAGCCTGTATATAGATATATAATTTTTTTTTCAATTTCTAAGTGCCTCATTAACCTTTGAATTCCCCAGTTTTACCTTGTTAATGTTTAAGACTAAATGCAAAGTAAAAGGGAGAGTAGCAGAGTGATATGTTATTCAAAACTATTTATTGCTAATGTATAATATAGATTGCCTTTCCTCTGCAGCATTTTCCTTCATCCTAGTCCTTTTACCCCCCCACCTCCACCCCCCAGGAAAAGCAGGTACTGGGGATTTAGAATTATATTGTTACCTTTTTCTCCTGCTTACTTAGGCAGCACATACACTAAAATTGAAACATACAGAGATTAGCTTAGCTGCTGCACAAGGATGACACACAAATTTGTGAAGCATTCCATATTTTTATACATGTGGAATCTAGAAAAGTGGTACAGATGAATCTGTTGCAAAGCAGAAATAGAGACACAGATGTAGAGAATAAATGTATGAAGACTAAATGGGGAAACAGAGGGTGCGATGAATTGGGAGACTGGGATGGACATACACTATTCCAACTATGTATAAAATAGGTAATTATAAAATAGGTAATTAATGAGGCCTACTGTATAGCACAGGCAACTCAATGCTCTGTGGTGAACTAAGTGGGAAGGAAATCCAAAAAAGAGGGGATATATGTATATGTGTGACTGAGTAACGTTTATGTACAGAAGAAGCTAACACAATATTGTAAAGCAACTAAACTCCAATAAAAAATAAATTTAAACGTGTTGAAAAGTTACCATGTTCTCCATTTCTTTGTTACACATGATCAGTGCTTAGAGATGGCAAAGTGTTAGCACTGCACATTGACTCTCTACATTCTATAGAAATTAACTTATCAGAGGTTCTTTTTTCCTTCCCAGAACTCTCCATGGGCAGGACTCCCTGAGAGGTAACTGTGGGCACAGATAAAATGCTAGGATTCCAAAGGCCTGGAGAAACTATGGCTGGAAAAGTCACAGTCACTCTGGAAATGGTGAAGATTCAGAGAGCCAAAAAAGTCTCAGTGGGGCTCAGAGCTAAAGGACGAAAACAGACAAGAGACATTAGCATCAGATCACAAGTAGATTGCCTACCTGTTACCAAGTATGGATCAAATACTGTTCAAAGGTACAGAAAAGTTTCAGTCTAGATTTCTGGTCTTCTGGGGGTTGAGGGGCTGCCTGTCATCCATGACTGGAATTCATTAGAGCTCTTCATAAATATTCCAGCTCTTTCTCTTTCCAGGGAAGTGGCAAGACTGTGTTACTCATCCAACTGAAGACTGAAGTTAGGTGTGACCACATGGCATGCTTTGGCCAAGGAAGTGTGAGAATAAGGAACATGGGTCATTTCCTGGTAAAGGCAACAATGTGGAGAAGGATCTCCAGTGAACCCTTGACAAGCACTTTGCAAGAGTGGGAAGGAAACATTGCTTTTTTTTTTTTTATAAACCACTGAGATTTAGAGGTTATGTGTTATCTTAGGAAACCATGTCTAGTATATCCAGAGAACTTCATATCTGTGCATCTTAGTTTTATCATAGAGGAAAGAAAATAACAACATATGTCTCTTACCCACAAAATACTATGAAACATTGGATGCATTTTAGGAAAGACTTGTTACACTTATCTGAGGTGTTAAAAACATCTTTTGATGAGTAGATATATTTCCACAAATGTGCTGTAACGAACCATCTAAGACTAGAAAATTCAGTGCATGAGAAGGTAAATTTCATTCAAAATTAGTCTACATCTTTTAATAAAATTAATAAAGGCATCTGTATTCCTGAACTATGACTAATTCAGTGAATTCATTTTTTTCAGCATTCATAAACCTGTGTGCTTCCCTGATTACCAAGGAAAGTGGTACAAAAGTAGAGTGAGACTAAAAAGGAAAAATAATAAAAATAACTATTGCTCTCTTGAAAACATACAGAGATTTACAAAGCTTTCATGACTCAGGGTGTCTCTGAGTCATCCTTATGCCATATTTATTTTGCAAAACTGCAGAGTCCAGCTTTATTTATGCAAATGAACATACTTCTATTTTATGTTATGATACAACACAGTTTCCTATGTAATAAAAATAATGTTTTATTTAACTTTTTTTTAACATTTGTTTAGGTCTTTTTAAAATATTCTATAATGTAATATCTGTTATATATGAGGTTTTTAAGAATAAAAGCAATCCTTAAAACTTAGATTTCTGAGAGAAAAACACTAATTGTTGGGAAAAGGCAAAGTGACTTTTTAACAAGTGTGGAGATTAGTACAAGTAAATTAAAAATACAAATGAGAGAGTAATATAAAGTAATCTGTAAATTACACCCATTGTTTCAACAGGACATACTCTGGTGTCAGTGTCTGGTGAAGGGGTCAAAGTAAATCATTTCATTGTTTAGCACAAGCACAGCTAAGGCATGAGGTAGGAACTTGACAAGGATTTGTTAAATTAGTAAGAAAAATCAGCTCAGCTACTTGGAGGTTACAATGTAAAATCAATCAGATTTTAAGAGCTAGTATCAATTTCTTTCACTGATGAGGCAAAAAAAAAAGTCAATTTTATATTTTCATATTTTGTGATGGAGAGATTTAGGGTCTTATCTAAATATTGACTTTGATCATTTGATCTGATTCAAAACATTTTTAAGATTAAATTTTGACCCTATCCACTTTATAGAGTTTTTGTCTTTGTGGAGGTAAAAGAGCCCTCTATAAGAAAAAACAGAAACCAGTTTTCTTAGTTTTTTAAATCTCAGGACTTGGCATATCAAAGGCATACAACAAGTGTGTGAAAATTTTATAAGCGATCTGACGCATATGAAATTGGTTAATCTGGGGTTAAACATCCTCAGAATTAATAAACTATATTTTCTCCTCCTCTGATTCACACCAACTATATTCAATTTATAATAAATAAATGAAGTTTTTTTTTTACTTAGCATAGCAGAAAGATTAATATTGCACTTCAAGGCCTGACAATTTTTAGGAAAAAATGTAACCAACTTTAAGATTTTAGGGTCACGATGTCATATCACATAAGCAAGCTTTCCTTCTAGCACTTACTGGGATCTGAAAATAATCCAGTGTTTTCTAATGGTTCAGATGCAGGCTATGTGCAGAGATGATTTTAATTTAGTTGTGTCACAGGAACTTTCTCCATGTGTGCTCTTCAGCATTCTCAGCTAAATTTGTTGAAACAAGTTTGTTTTCCAGCTCTATGACTTTCTTTTTTTTGATTATTAATCTCTCTGATAATATACAGCTAATTTATTGTACTTACACTTCTATCATCTCTTTCATCACACTCAAGGCTTATAGTCTCATTTGGCAAAAATGAAAATAGATAGCATCCCATCTACCCAAACAACAATAACCAAATGAACATTTTTTTTTTCTGGCTGTACCATGAAGCATGTAGGACATTAGTGCCCTGATCAGGGATCAAATCCTTGCTCCTTGCGGTAGAAATGCAGAGTCTTAATGAGTGAAGCACAAGGGCATTCCTTAGACATTTTTAATTGACACTTCTTGACACTGAAGACTATGAAAGATCACTATTCTAGATAAGAAGTTTAAGGTCAAAAGAATCATGATATGTAGAAAGAAAAAAATGAAGTAAGAAAGGAATTGTTGAGAAAAAAATTCCTTGAAATAGTCACCCGTTCACTCCTTAAGTATGCATTCACAGGTTTCTATGGTGTCAGTTACTGAGAATACAAAAATGAGTAAGACACGCTGCCTGCCATCAGGGATTCCCAGAATAGTGGTGAGCTGCAGGAGAGCCCAGCCTAGCGCCTCCGCCTGGAGAGCAGCCTCCGGGACCCCCAGGAAGCAAATTAAAGCACATGTAACCCAAAGCAATGGTTTCCCCACTCCAGTACTCTTGTCTGGAAAATCCCACGGATGGAGGAGCCTGGTGGGCTACAGTCCATAGGGTCGCTAAGAGTCGGATAGACTGAGTGACTTCACTTTCACTTTTCACTTTCACACATTGGAGAAGGAAATGGCAACCCACTCCAGTGTCCTTGCATGGAGAATCCCAGGGACGAGGGAGCCTGGTGGGCTGCCATCTATGGGGCCGCATAGAGTTGGACACGATTGAAGTGATTTAGCAGCAGCAGCAGCAACACAGTTAAAAGACAGTGAACATGACTTATGAGATCAACCTTGAAGCAGAAGTAAGATTTGCCTGCAAAGGAGATAAACAATGGGCATTCTTGGCAAAAAAAAAAAAAAAGCTAGTAGGTAGACTAGCACGGACATATGACCATGGATAGACTGTTCTGGAGGCACCAATGATGTGAGATTAAAGTGTTGGTGATAACCAGTGATATAGAGGAGATAATGTTAGAGAAACAGGTTGAGGCTTTGTGACATACTGACACGTTAAGGAAAGCATTTCGAAGGGAATACTGAGCTTAAAGAGACTTTAAAGTTGAGGGGGCAATCCATTCACGTCTATGATTTTTAGAAGATGGGTGTGTTGGTTTCAATACGGGGCATGTATTAGGGGTAGAGCCTAGCAGCAGGAGAAGCACTGGGAACCATAATAGTACCCAAGGGAGGGGATGAAGACCTGAAATAGAGCAGTTTCAGAGAATGGAAAGGAAGGAATTTATTTATCATAATTTGTTAAATGTGTTGATACATTATATAGGTCAAGAAAAAGCATGAATAGTCAAGGTCAACAGCTGATAGTGAAGGCAATAGGGGTGGCTTAGAGAGACTAAAGAGATTACTAAGAAAAGGGGCCAGCTAGGGGCAAATAGAAGGACTGTTAAGCATTGTTGACAGCTCAGATCAGGTTGGAACTCATGAATCTTCCAATAAGAAATTTACATTTTCAAAGTTCTCCACAAAAGCCTGAACAGATCAGGTCACAACTAAAATAAAAAAATCAGAAAGAATGAGCTGGAATTATTAATGATATCAGCAGACTGCTGGATCTTTTATAATAAAGAATCTTTAATAAAAAAAGACTATAAAAGCAGAAGAGTGACTTTCCATTTTTGGCAACAGTAAGAAGATAATTTGGACTGACACTCTCACTAAGGTTAATTTAAAATATCTCAAATATAAAAAAAGCAAAGAGTTAATGAGATGGGGAAGGCATGGAAATATTCAAGAGAGAAGACTAGAACTTGGAAACAGACACTCATCTTTGAAAGTTTTTGCTCTTGGCCGTCTGAGTATCAGTAACAAAAGGTCTGAGCAACCAGCTGTATGATAAACAGCCTTATGGGTGTTTTTATTGCTCAATTGTGTCTTTTTGCGACCCCATGAACTGCAGTACACCAGGCTTCCCTGTCCTTCACTATCCCCTGGAGTATGCTCAAACTCATGTCCATTGGGTGGATGATGCTATTCAGCCATCTCATTCTCTGTCACCGCCTTCTCCTTCTGCCTTCAGTCTTTCCTAGCATCAGGGTCTTTTCCAAAGAGTCAGCTCTTCAAATCAGGTGGCCAAAGAATTGGAGCTTCAGCTTCCGCATCAGTCCTTCCAACGAATATTCACGGTTTATTTCCTTTAGGATTGAATGGTTTGATCTCCTTGCTATCTAAGGATGTTGTGGAATGTTAAAGCCTATAGTCCTCAGGTGAGGACTTTAATAAACTAACTCGATTTTCAGTTGGGGACTCAAAAGGCCATATCTTCCCTCAAGGTAGAAGTGAGTCATAAATGAACCATCCCTCACATACATCTGCAGCCTTGCTACTTGCACAAGGATAATCCAAGGAATCTTAGGTGTTGTTCTTTGACTCAGGTAGTTTTGATCGGATACTGTCAGAAGCAAACCCAAGTCCCCTCTGGAGGAAACCAACATCACCACCAGGTCTCAACTGATCCCTACAAGTGATTTTAAAAATACTTTTCCAGCAGACAGTCAAAAAGAGATCCAAGCAACCAAGAAAATAAGATGCCATGCATGAGAAGTGGCAAGAGCAATAAGAATAGAAACAAATCTTGGTAACTCTTGAGATATTAGAATGAGCAGGCATATTATAAAGCAACTATACTTACTATGTTCAAAGAAATAAAATTAAAGTTTGACAATGTCAGCAGGGACATCACAGCAACACAGAAATATTCATCAGCCCCCTTTCCTGTCAATGCTATCTGGCCACGTATGTCTAAAATTCTTACATATAAGAACGTTTACAAATGCTGTATTCTTTTGAGGTTTTCTTTAGCACACCAAAAATAGAAAAAAAGCCCCATTCTAATATAATTTTATTTGTATGTATAATTCAATCAGAAATACATTAAAATAAAAGGGAAGTTTATTTGTGTCTTGGTGTGTTTGGTGAGTATACATATGTATCATCTCACAAGTTTCTTAAAGACATCTATAATTCCTGCCCCACAGCTAGGCAAAGGAGGACAGGCATCCCATGTCACCAGGGAAAATATACAAAGGTACCATCCACATGTGGAGAAGTGAAAGTTAACTGCAGCTTTTACAATCTAATGGGTTAATTATAAATATTAGGGAATACTAACTGTGACTAACAAAATTGTTGTAAAATTAAGTGACTCGGTTAGTATCATGTTCATTTTTCACTTCAGAAAAGTAACTCAGTATACTATTTATTCTATCAAAGTTGAGTGAAAGATTGTCATTCATTGTTCGTACCTAGTTCATTAGAATCTTGATGTGACTGAACAAAGCCTGGTCAGTTACACATAACAACTGTTCAGCCTCACACTCTGTAATAAGCACGTCAGCACATTTATTTTCCCCATATAAAGTAGAATTTCCAATTCATGCCATGTACTCTGTGACTATTATGGCCAGTATTTATTCAGAAAGAATGCTGTGCAAGTTTGGAAAAGCTGTCTCTAAGAGAGCCGAGAGGTCACTGGACAAAACAAGAAACAAAACCTATACATGGTCAAAACATGAAGAGGACTAAAGTTTGTCATTCTTTCTTTTAAAGAAAAAAGTTTTGAAATCCTAAGCACACAGCCAGGCAACATCAGACTAGACAGCTCAGTCCCTGCTCCTCTCAAGCTCCATGGAATCAGAATTCTTCTAGTCACTTGGCAAATATCAGCTTTTTTGGAGGAGAAGAACCTGCTTGGAATTAATGAGATGATACCCCAAAATAACTTCTATTAATAAATTGTTCTCTTCAATGTAAAACTGCCCATTTTTCTCATTTTACAAAAAGTATTTTCTAAAGGCTCTTTATGCACTTTCTACCATTTTCCCCCTTTCTTTTCCTCTTATTTTCTTTTTGCATCTTTTAAATTAAAAAATGCCATAGTGCCAATCAGGGGAAATAACTCCATCTGACAAGAATACAGTCAATCCAGTAGTGTTGCACACTCACAGTTAATGCTGTGACATGTAACTACTGACGGTGTAATTTAAGAAATGCAGGGTGTTTCAGGAGGAATTAACAGAGGAAAAAGTAAAAGTGAAGTCAAACTGAAGTTACAGACATGCAAGATCAATTTCAAAACTAAGCTGAAATACTTTGTTTCTTTCTACTTCACAAAACGGTAAACGCCAAGTATCTCAAGAAAGCTAAGAAAGTTAAAACAGGGGAGAATCTCCCTGATATTTCTTCATTCACACAAATAAAAAGAAAGCAGCGGCAACATTAACCTTCCCAGAGAAGCGATCGCGCCTACAACCAGTCTTTGCACTTACCCTAGAGTATGTACACCATGATCTCTTTAAGAATCCTGTTAGTTCCAGTACATCCAGGACATACATGAATTCTTAGCACATTCACGGAAAGAACCAACCTTAACGAAATGGTTAATTACAACAGGACTCTGAAATCCTAGGGAGGGACACGAGGGTAGAATCCAGCCTCCAGATCCTAGTGTATACTGTGTCTATCTTTAACTGGAAAATGACTCGGTTTCACATTCCACTGAAGTCCCACTGGCAGATGCCTTTGGTAAGCTCACCAATGGCAGGCTGTCAAACGCCCTCCCTCCACCCCCCCTCC
>SJYC01132372.1:0-17667 GCA_006408675.1 Madoqua kirkii
AAAAAAAAAAAAAAAAAAGAAAGAAGATTATTATACATTTGGATCTGTGTGAGTAAATGACTCTAAATATCAACATGGCAAATTCTTCTAAGTTTATTTCAGATGTGTATAAGAGACAGGCTCCAGGCTCTGACCGAGCTTCCGCTGCAACGTCTAATGCTGATTTACTCAGCTGTCTTTATACCTGTCTCCGCGTGGGTAAAAGGAGATGCTTTCATTGATGGCTATTACGGAAACGCTTGGAAACTGAAGATCAGCCCCGAGGACTCGCTGTGCTTTTCTCCCAGCCACCTCCTTCCCCTCCCTCCTGCCAGAAACCATCTGACTTCCAAACTTGGCTGTCTGAAAAAGAATGTTCTCTGATTGGCATTCCTGGAAGCAGAAAGCAAGGCAGCTAGAGTTGTGTTCTGTTACTCAGCCTGAAAAACTTCCCAGGTAGGCAGAATACAAAGTTAAGTTTTCTGATTTTTTTCTTCCCCTGAACTTCGAGGGGACACCAGGGAAATATCTGGGAACGTGACAAATAGTTTTGTCGTTGCACACATTTAAGTTTGGATATTCACCTATAATTTTATCCCAAATGGCTATGGATGCATTAAAAAAGTGAGATGGTGCATCTTTTGTTAAAAGCTGAATTTCCTTATTAATAAATGCGTTGGAACTTGTTACAGGAAGAAATGGTCATGCTGCTTCTAATATTCTGAACGGCAACTATGAGGTCTATGGATTTTCTGTGAGAAAAAACCTTGCTCATAGGAAACGTGAAAACAAACAAAAAACTGCTTTTAACTGTCCTATATTTTGTATTGCAGACAGCAGAAGAGGGTGCAAGAAATGTTTCTATCTCTGCATCAAGTCTTCTTGTCCAAAACTGTCTTGTAAACTTTGATGAGGACTGGGGGAAAAAAAAGTGTGTGTGTGTGTGTGTGTGTGTGTGTGTGTGTGTGTGGCTATGTTCAATACAACCCCACACCCCACAGTCACACACACATGTCTGAACAAAGAAAAACTGAGTGAATGGAAATGAAGGAAAAAACACATTTTCTCAGACAAGAATTAATATTGTGGAGTTCCCTTCAAATCATGACTCCTAAAATTGTGTTTCATATTTATTTTGTGATCACTGGGGTCAAAAGATCTGCTGTGCTGAAAACATGTTACCTCACCCTGTTCACAACAGCCAGGGTATTACATACCATGTTATGGACCAGACCAACTTCTTGAAAGGCCTGATAGAGGATTTACGTTAATAATTGCAGCAGTCAGACAAACCACAACCCCCAGCGTCTTGGGGTTTCCCGATCTCATCTGGCTGCCACTGCCAACTCTAGGCAACTGTCAGCTGGCTGGGGTCAGGGTGGTGGTGTGGCTGCAGCTGCTCCCTGCAACTTGTACAGACGTCTCGAAAACACCCAACGGCAGGAGGCTGACTCGATAGAGAAAGCTTTCTCTTTGTTTGTGATTGGTTTTAAATGTTCTGTTCTAGGTGATCTTGTACCACATCTGAAGAAGCCCATTTTAGGGAACTGTGAGTGAATACCTGATGAACTGGCATCATATTACTATTTCTTTGATATTCTCTTGCCCCATCTAGGTTGGCATGCTACCAACCTGCTCACTCCTTATTCTATTACTAGATGTCCTTTAGGAAAAAAGATTAAAAGAAGGAGGGGCAGGGGGAGAAACTTTTCTTTGCTTATTCCCAAGCTGATTAACTAAGAGGCATTTCAGGCTCTGTGTTTTGTTGACAGGTAAGGGCATCTGAATGACTTCAGAAATAAATAGAAATAACCAGTCACCCAGAGAGCACACAACCCTGTCTTTGTGATTCTTCTTCCCTCTATCAAAACGCTCCCCCCAAGGCTAATGGATGGTGTCTAAACACATGTGAACTAAGCAGCATGGCCAGAGCTGGCGGCAGGCCATCTGGGTCTAATCGGCCACTCTATTCACTCACGCTGTACCTTCCAGTGAACACTAGCACCATTGAAACTCAAGAAACGTTTGTTGAAGCAAGCAAATAATCGCTGGTGTAAAAGTGTATATTTTAACCTAAGGAAAATAGTTATAGGTAGGCTCCCACTTTAGATAAGTATGTTTGCATTTAATTTGATGACTAGCCGGGAAAATTATATCTCTTTTCTAGCCATTAACTAAAAGATTATATGGAAGGTATACCAGGCACTGAGTACCTTTATTGAGGGTTTCTTTGGTGGCTCAGATGGCAAAGAATCTGCCTGCTGTGCAGGAGACCCAGGTTCAGTCCCTGGGTTGAGAAGGTCCCCTGGAGAAGGAAATGACTACCCACTCCAGTATTCTTGTCTGGAGGATTCCATAGACAGGGGAGCCTGGTGCGCTACAGTCCATGGAGTCACAGAGTCAGGACTGAGCAACTAACACTTAACTTTTCACCTTTACTGAAGCAAAAAAAAAAAAAAAAAAGAAAGAAGATTATTATACATTTGGATCTGTGTGAGTAAATGACTCTAAATATCAACATGGCAAATTCTTCTAAGTTTATTTCTACTGATCTTGCTGGCTTCTAAAGAGAAATAAAAGAAAATAAAATTTTAAGGATTTCTAATATTTCATATTAACTAGTCAACTATAACAATTTTCTTTATTGAATTCTTCCTGACCCTTCCTTATAGTACAACATGCATCAGCCAAATATCTCCTTAGGTTCCAACTTTATCTCTTTTTATATTTTCATCTTTTCAATGACAGAAATTCCAGAACATTTGCAACAGTGGTGGTAGCCTGAGTCCAAACACAAGGTTGAATGAACACACAGGAATTTTTTTTCTTTTTTCCCCCCTTAACCTTCACAAGGCAGTTGATAAGATTTATAATGGCTAGAACTCAGTCTTTATCAAGAGTAAATGTTATTTTTCTCTTTCATAAGTACCAACAAGAGAGTTAGGATTTGATCAGAAAAATAGCTTCCAGGGCTTTCTTCCAAAGAAAACTCGGCATGTAACAAGCAAATCAAATACCCTGATTTATCATGAATAAGCAGTTAATCTGCTACATTCTCCAGAAATAAACTGTCTTAGCTCAGTTCTGTATATGGCAAAGGCTGGTAGCAGTCTCTTTGCAGGGTGAACAAGGTGTTTAGACTTAGGTCTTAGCTGATCTGTGAAGCATCTGTGTGTGAAAAATCTGGATGATGAAAAGCAAATGGTCCCTTTGCTTTTTCCTCTCCAGCATCCTTAAGACACTAGGCTTAAGCTGACAAAGACAGTATTCTCATGATGATAGTTTTGTGGATGGTTTTGTCTTTTATATATTATTATTTTGAAAAAAAAAAAACAAACAAAACACACTATTTGCTACAGACCAAATATTGGTGTCCCCCAAAATTTGTATGTTGAAACCTAACCTCTTATGTGATAGTACAGTATTAGGGCCCTTTGGGAGGTGCTTAGGTCACAAGGGTGGAATCCTCATGAATGGGATTAGTGCCCTTATAAATGAGACCCCAGAGAGCTTCTTCACCCCTTCTACCAGAGACAACACAGCAAAAAGATGGCCTTCAATGAGCCAGGAAACAGGCCCTCATCAAACACCAAATCTGTTTGATTTGGAACTTCCAGCCTTCTCACTGTGAGAAATAAATTTCCATTGTTTGTTTCAGTTGTTTATAAGCCACTCAACCCATGGTATATTGTTACAGTGGCCTGAATGGATTAAGACATTCTTTATGCAAAAGTAAGTTTGTCTGTGACAACTTGGAAGGGCAGGATGGGGGATGGGTGGGAGGGAGGCTCAAGAAGGAGGAAACACATATATTCTTATAGCCAATTCATGTTGTTGAACAGCAGAAACCAGCACACTGTAAAACAGTTATCCTCCAATTAAAATAAATTTTTAAAAGGTGAGTTTGTTTTTTGTGAGGGAGGGGATAAATCATGTATTTTTCCCTCTGCAGAAAAAAATAATAAACCCAAGTAGTAGTTGTTGAAAAGTACTTAAAATAGACACTGCCCAAGAAAAAAAAGTAGAAAAACTATACAGATAGGGGTTCTAACAACAGATATGGAAGGGTTTCAAAGCAGCAGCTTGCTCTGTATAATCTTATTAAATGTCAATCAACTTCAAAATTGGATGTCATGGGCATTCATTTTTGAATGCTTATGGTATGAAAATAGCTCTAATTATGGAAAGCACCATATGTATAAATTTACTAATTACAATATCATATTTGATAGAAAAAAACTGGAGACAATGATTGTTTGATGACAACAGAAAGACATGGGTTAATGATTATGTTAAAAATTATAGTATCTACGCATACATGCACCATCATATACCAACTATATTAGAACACCTGTGGGCCCAGGAAAGAAAGATAAAGACCAGAAGGAATCCTATCAAAATGATTTATGGGTACACACACACACACAATATTCAAATAAAAATAACTGCAGTCCTTTCTCATTCTCTGTCTCCTCTTTGTCTTTGGAGAGGCATCTCTACATTAAGTCCCCTACATACGAACTTTCAAGTTATGAACTTTCAAAGATGTGAACCTATGTTCGCACATCCAGTCAAGTAAGTTAGTTTACATGTCTTGCATACATTGTCACGTGCAGCTTGTCCTCCATTCCTAATGCTTATGATCCTTCAGCTCTACCATCTTTTACCTCCTCTCTTTCCTCCACAGTAACTCTTCTTGCCTTTTTCACTGATGCCAGCTCCTATATGCCAGCTGTTGTACTATACTTTTCAAAGTACTGTACTGTTAAGATTAAAAATGTTTTATTTTCTGTTTTTTTAAAATTTATTATCTCTGTGAAAAGTATTATAAACCTATTATAGTACAGTACTTCATAGCCAGTTGTGTTAGTTGGGTACCTAGGCTAACTTTGTTTCACTTATGAATGAACGGACTTATAACTGTCCTTCTGAAATAGAACTTGTTTGTACAAAGGGAACTTACTATATTTTCCTTCTCAGGATCTCTTGTGTGGCTAGTGGGTTGGGAATTTTGGGCTGGAGGGTATGAGGAAATTGGAGAGGCTCTCCAGTGTGGAAAGAGACAGAAATGAAGAAGCTTAAAGGGGCTTATATTGATATGAAGAAAGGGCATAGAAAGAAATACTCAAGAAAAAGAGTGATCTTAAAGGAACCAGAGAACAGGGAAGGGAGGGGGGAAGAGCATCTGGCACACCAGAGAGACAGGGACCAGACTGCTCACCAGACTGGGGAATAGCATATTTAGATGTGGTAGTCTTTGAAGACAGCAGATCTAAAGGGGAGATTAGGATATCTGATCCTAGGATATCTGGCTGTGTGTTTTGTGATTTCTTCTTCTTCTTTTTTATTTTTTCATTTTGCTTGTCATTTTCTTTTTAAAAACTTTTAAATTTTGTATTGAGGTATAACTGATTAACAATGTTGTGATAGTTTCAGGTAAACAGTGAAGGGATTCAACCATACATATACATGTATCCACTCTTCCTCAAACTACCCTCCCATCCAGGCTGCCACATAATAATGAGCAGAATTCCAAGTGCTATACAGTAGGTCCTTGTTGGTTATCCAAACTCCCAACAAACAATAGTCCAGGGCCTGATGGCTTCATGGGCAAATTCTATTAAACATTTGGGGAAGAGTTAATATCTACCCTTCTGGAACCATTCAAAAAAATTGCAGAGGAAGGAAAACTTGCAAACTCATTGTGTGAGGCCATCATCAGCCTGATACCAAAACCAGGCAAAGATAACATACACAAAAAAGAAAACCACAGGTCAACATCACTGATAAATGTAGGTACAAAAATCCTCAACCAAATACTAGCAATCTATATCCAATAATACATTAAAAAGATTATACACCATGATCAAGTGGAATTCATCCTAGGGATGCAAGGATTTTTCAGTATCCACAAATCAATCAATATGATATGCACATCAACAAATTGAAGAACAAAAACCAATATGATCATTTCAATGATGCAGAAAAGCTTTTGATGAAATTCAGTACCCATTTATGATAAAAACTCTCCAGAAAGTGGGCATAGAGGAACTGTATCTCAACATAATAAAGGCCTTATAGGACAAATATACAGGTAACATCATACTCAATGGTGAAAAGCTGAAAGCATTTCCTCTAAGATCTGGAACAAGATAAGAATGTCCACTCTCACCACTATTAAACATGGTTTTAGAAGTCCAGGCTACAGCAATTAGAGAAGAAAAAGAAGTAAGGGAAATCCAAATTGGAAAAGAAGAATTTAAACTGTCATTGTTTGCAGATGATATGATACTATACATACAAGATCATAAAGATGCTACCAGAAAACTACTAGCATGCATAAATGAATATGGTAAAGTTGAAGCTACAAAATTAATATACAGAAATCTGTTACATTTCTATGCACCAACAACAAAAGATCAGAAAAAGAAATTCAAGAAACAATTCCATTGCCACTGCATCCAAAAGAATAAAATACCTAGGAATAAACATACCTAAGGAAACAAAAGACCTGTACTCAGAAAATTATAAGATGCTGATGAAAAAAATAAAAAAAGACACAAACAGATAGAAAGATATATCATGTTCATGGATTGGAAAAATCAATATTGCCAAAATGACTGTACAACCCAAGGCAATGTAAAGATGCAATGCAGTCTCTATCAAGTTAAAACTGGCATTTTTCACAGAACTAGAACAAAAAATACAAAAATTTGTATGGAGACACAAAAGACCCAGACTAGCCAAAGCAATCTTGAGAAAGAAAAACAGAGCTGGAGGAATCATGCTCCCTGACTTTACACTATACTATAAAGCTACAGTCATCAAAACAGCATGGTACAGGCACAAACACAGAAATATAGATCAATGGAAAAGGACAGAACAGAAATAACTCATTAACCTATGGTCAATTAATATCTGACAGAGGAGGCAAGACTATGCAATATTGGAAAGCAGTTTCTTCAACAAATGGTGCTGGGAAAACTGGACAGCTATATGTAAAAAAGTGAAATTACATCATTAACACTATACACAAAAATAAGCAATAAGCTCAAAATGGATTAAAGACCTAAATATAAGACCAAACACTATAAAACCCCTAGAGGAAAACACAGGCATAATACTCTCTGACATAAACTACAGCAGTATCTTTTTCAATCCATTTCCCAGAATAATGGAAATGAAAACAAAAATAAACACCTGGGACCTACTTAAACTCAAAAGTTTTTGCACCACAAAGGAAATAAAACAAAAAGACAACGCACAGACTAGGAGAAAGTATTTGCAAATGATGAGACTGACAAGGGATTAGTCTCCAAAATTTACAAATAGTTCGTGACACTTAGCAGCATCAGGACAAATAAACCAATAAACAAATGGGCAGAAGACTTAAACAGAGATTCCTCCAAAGAAGACATACGATGGCCAAGAGACACATGAAAAGATGTTCAGTATTGCTAATTATTAGAGCAATGCAAATCAAAATCACAATGAGATATCACCTGAGTCCAGCAAGAATGACTATCATCAAAAAAATCCACAAATAGTAAATGCTGGAGAGGGTGTGGAGAGAAGGGAACCCTCCTATACTGTTGGTGGGAATGTAAACTGGTACAGCCACTATGGAGAACAGTATGGAGGTTCCTTAAAAAACAAAATAGAGCTACTATATAACACTGTAATCCCACTCCTGGGCATATATTCAGAGAAAAACAAGATCCAAAAGGAAATACACACCCCAGTGTTCACTGCAGCACTGTTTACAACAGCCAAGACCTGGAAGCAATGTGCATCGACAGAGATATGGATAAAGAAGATGTGGTACATGTATACAATGGAATATTATTCAGCCATTTAAAGGAATGAAATAATGACATCTGCAGCAACATGGATGGACCCAGAGAGTGTCAGGCCGAGTGAAGTAAATCAGACGGAGAAGGAAAATTATATGACATCCCTTATATATGGAATCTAAAAAGAAATGATACACATGAACTTACTTACAAAACAGAAACAAACTCACAGACCTAGAGAACTGAACTTATGGTTGCCAGGGGAAAAGGAAGGGGGAAAGGGATAGTTAGGAAGCTTGAGATGGACATGGACACACCGCTGTGTTTAAAATGTGACTTCTTCTTATGGAACATTTTATTTTTCAAGATCTGGTAATGTCATATTTGTGTGTCTTTCAGATATTGACAGGAATCTTGAAGCTATAGATAAATTTACATGAAAGTTTTTGAAAAGTTGTGGTAATTGTTTTGTGGTACTGCCTTGGTTGCTAAAATTAATTTTCTTTGATATGGGTCAGAAATCATCTTCTCCCTTGTCTAAATAAATATCTTGATCATTTTTCTCTACTTTATTTCATTGTATTTCATTTCTTGTATCTCTCTTAGTTACCATAAAAAATAGCTATTACAGCCTTTTAGGCTGAGCACCTCATGTAAAGCGACCAAACATCTCAGTGTGAATAGGACTAAATGAGGAAATTACCAGGCAAATCAGGATTTGTTGGTCATCCTGTGTGTGTAATCTGGATTTTTTTATGTTATGTGTATGCTTTTAACAAATATTAGTCTTTTTAGAGGTGTTTGGCCCAAGTAGAATGGTAATCAGAAAAATATAGATTTTTTTTTTTGCATTTCTCTCTGCTAGCCATCAACCTGGGACAGATCAAATTTCAACAGACACTATTTCCTCATCTCTACAATGTGAACAATTATGTAGATTTCCAAGAGTGCTGTCAACATAAAATGAGACATAAGAATATATGAAATACATTAAATGAATATTTATATATTTATATAAACTGTAAAAATTATATGTAGTTATTTTTCAAAAAAGTTCTTATTTTAGATTGAGAAAAAATGGAAGCTTACAAAAGAGGTACACACACAAGTTGCATGCAAGTGGTGGGAGGGAAAGAGAAAGACACTGGTTGATGAGGGAGTAACTTTCTCAGAGTATCTAATTTAGCATTTGATCTTTCCCCAAATCAAATTCACTAAGTATCTTTTTGTTGTTGTTGTTTGGAGGAGTTCTATAGGCCAGAAAAGAATCAACACTCCAGATTTACAAAAGATAAACATTTATCTTCATTTTAAAAAGTAGAGATTCTACTTGTACCTTTCCCTTTAAGCTGGGGTAGAGATATTTTTCGGAGAAGGCAATGGCACCTCACTCCAGTACTCTTGCCTGGAAAATCCCATGGACGGAGGAGCCTGGTAGGCTGCAGTCCATGGGATCGCTAAGAGTCAGACACAACTGAGCGACCTCACTTTCACTTTTCACTTTCATGCATTGGAGAAGGAAACGGCAACCCACTCCAGTGTTCTTGCCTGGAGAATCCCAGGGACGGGGGAGCCTGGTGGGCTGACGTTTTTGGGGTCGCACAGAGTCAGACACGACTGAAGCAACTTAGCAGCAGCAAGGGTATTTTTTCCTTTGTGGGAACAAAAGCAACTCTAGTTAGAGCATAATCATAAATATATCACAATCACTAGGCAAAAATAGAATATCCAACCTCATCCTAGGGACAGACAGATATACCTTATTATACCACTATTTGAGCTCTGGCATCATAAGCATACCTGATGCCTTTCAAGAAGTGAGGGTGCCATCTGGTTTGCGAGCAAAATGAAAACGTAATTAATGTCATCACTTCAAATCAGTGTACATTTTCATAATCACATGTACAATTCATATTGGTTCCACTCGAAGCTTCTAGAGATTTATCAAGAATTGAAAATAGGATGATTCTATTATACATCACAAAAGATTATAGACAAGATGCACGGGGTCCAGTGATCATTATATTTAACTTTCAGTAAGTCCCCTACCTATGAAACTTCAAGTTCGTATGCAGGGGATTTTCAAAGATGCTAAGGTGTCCTGGTATGCCAGCTGTTGTACTGTACTATTGTAATTTTCATGGTGCTTAACTATAAAATTAAATTTTTTTTTTTTTTTAATGTATTGTGTGAAGAGTTTTGTAAACCTATTACAGTACAGTACTATATTGCCAATTGTGTTAGCTGGGTACCTAGGCTAACTGTTGGACTTACAAGCAAATTGGACTTATGAATGCACTCTTGAAACACAACTCCTTCGTGCATAGGGAATTTACTGTTTTTATTTGGGAGCAGCTTTTCTCCAGATGAGCATGTGGCTCATCAGTGCTTTTCAAACGTTTTTGTTGGGTTGGGGTTGTTTCAGTGGGGAACCCTTTGTTTAAAGGAAATAGTTCACTGAAACTTAACAGTGACAAAGCATAGCTCCTTCAGCAGAAACTAAGGTGGGACCTGGGATCCTACTCACCCTGCTATCTCTTCCAGAAACAGATTCTGCTGCAGGCATCTTGGAAACACAGTTTAAAATCACTGAGTACCAGAGCATATTCATTTTATTTTAAAATTATAACTTTAACACATTAAAGAAGTATGCACGTATTTTTAAAAAACCATATAGAATGACAGAACTTTAAAGAATGTGCCATCTTAATTCCATTCCACCCCTCCTCACCCTTGAATCTCAGGACAATCACCTTTAACTTGTAACTGTTAATTATGACAATTCCTTTACAGTCCTAAATGATGCTCTCATACATCTTGAAGAATTTTTTTCAATCGTTGATATTATTCATCATCCTCCTATTAAGGAAGATAAGGGTTTAGTTCTTATGCACACTGCCTCCAGCATATGTCATCTCAACCTCTCTCTCCCTTCTTCTCAATTACACATGCACATACACAGAACTTTCCTTAATTCTCGCAACTTTATTACACAATTTCAGTGATTACATTATTTTGGCTATGGAGGACATAACAACCCACCCCAGTATTCTTGTCTGGAGAATTCCATGGACAGAGGAGCCTGGCAGACTACAGTGGATAGGGCTGCAAAGAGTCAGGCACGACTGAAGCAACTCAGCATGCATGCACATCATTGTTCACACATGAACTACATGGGATCTAAGAGTACATTTCCTGTATTTTACACATTTTTATTTTTCCTGACATTGGTATTTGTGTCATATTTTTGTTTGCTTAATTTTCTACCTGCCCATCATTATTCTTTTTTTTAGACTCTCCAGTAGACATGGAATATTTCTCTTGACACCAACGAATACATCAACTATTCTTTCTGCAGACCCTCTCCCTGCCCAACTTCACACCAGGGGTTCTTTCTGTAATATAAGCTCCTGTACTGTCATGGTGGGACTGGCTTTTGCTTCTCTTGGGTTTTGACTCTTTTGCTAGATTTTTTGTTCTCTCCTTCTTGATGAACTGCCCCATGGTCAGGGGTCGGAGGAGTATAATTTCTAGCAGCTTCCAGAAAAGGATGCCCAGGTCAAATATAGTTTTGAAGAATTTGAATGCATGAAAATAACTTTATTCTCTTCTTCCATTAATCATTAGCTTGACTACAGAATTCATTGTTTAGAAATACATTTTGCTCAGAAATTTCAAGGAATGTCTTCACTGTCTTGTAGTTCCTAGTACTGTTATTTAGAAGTCATTCTGTTCCCTCATCCAAATATTGTTTCCTCTTTATCTCTGATGTTCTAATACCCCATGATTGTATACTTGGTGTGGACCTCCCCATTCCACTATCCCCTCATTGACTGTGTTTGAAACTTAAGGCACTTTTATTCATCTCCTGCAATTCTGGGCAAATATTTTTATTTTACTTGTAAGCACTTTCTGAGCTCAATTTTCTCTGTTATTTTATTTTGAAATTTATTTTCATTGGATGTTGGACCCCTTTAGACGGATCCGCTAAATTTACTATCCTTTCTCATGTATCCATCTTTCTACCACCTCATCTCTGGAATAATTGCTCATCTCTCTTCTGCTGAATATTCTATTTCCACTAACATAGGCTTAATTTCTAAGGATTCTATTTAGCTCTAATTGTTTTTCATAACACTACATTTTATTTCATGGACAATTGTTTTTTTTTTTTTCTAATATCAGTGAGTACACACACTTCAGGCTTAAAAAAAGTTTTCACCTATTCCCTGCAATCCTTGTTTCCTTCAGTTTCCTGTTTGTTTATTTTGGTCTCTTTTATGTTAGAGACGTGCTGCCACAGCTGATATTCCTTTACTATCTGCCAAGCCATGTGTTACAGGCATCAGGACTTTACCATAAAGTGATCAGACCAAACTGAGCCTTCACTGAAACATCCTCAAGAGTAACTAGATTTCCCACAACCCCATGGGTACCAGATACTCTAAAGAAGTCCCTCTCCAGTGTCCTATTTAGGAGGGATAAACTCAGTTGCTGGTGTCCTGGAAGCAAAGCTGGGTGAAAAATGGAACTTCTCTGGCGGTCCAGCGGCTAAGAGTCTGCCTTACAATGCAGGGGACACAGGTTCCATCCCTAGTTAGGGAACTGAGATCTCACATGCTGCAGGGCAACTAAGCCCACGTGCCACAATGGAAGATCCTGCATGCAGCAAGTAGGACCCAGTGCAGCCAAATAAATAATGAAAGTTTTTTCCCCCCTTAAAAAAGGCTTGAAATTGCAGCAAGTTTATCACTATTCAGCACTCAGATTTCCATTTAATCTACCAGATTAAATATTTTCAGTGTCACACTTTGCCCCCACTGACTGCTGTTTCCAATACTGCTGTGTTTGTAGCCTCTCTAGTTAAGTCAGTCCAGAGAATAACGCCTGCCCCTTCCCACCATGTCTCTTGCAAAAGGGAGTCTCCATTTCTGTCTTACTGGCATCTCCTCTGCAGGTACCTGGCTTTCCACATCTCTGCTCAGCTAAGTCAAGTACCACTGAGCCATTCCCTTTCCACTTTCCAAATAGTGTGTCAACAGCTCTCTGTATTCTATGCTTTCCTGTTCTTTTTTAAAATTATTCTAGTGAGAATTTTTTGTTTATTGTCATTTTGTTTGGAGGGAGAGAGTAGAATTAATTACATATTCCATTTACCATATATATTGCAGTTCTTTTCCTTCACTCTTCAGAGTTGCTTTTTAAAGGAAACAGATTCTTTCAACTCTTTCCAAAATGATTCCGATGAATTCAGCATTTGTGCATGTATGCAGGGAAGTAACACAGTATTTCATACTTCTCTACATTATATCCAGTGCTACAATGACAGCTAAATCCCAGCTAAGTATCCAGTTATCTATAACAGACACAGTGAAGAATAACTCTTAATTAAAGTTATCTTTTTATTCTGAAGTTGGTTGTAGTCCCTTACATTAAAACTTTCATTATATATATCTGAAGGACTGGGGGCAGGAGGAGAAGGGGACGACCGAGGATGAGATGGCTGGATGGCATCATGGACTCGATGGACGTGAGTCTGAGTGAACTCTGAGAGAGGGTGATGAACAGGGAGGCCTGGTGTGCTACGATTCATGGGGTCGCAAAGAGTCGGACACGACTGAGTGACTGAACTGAACTGAACTGATATATCTGTGGAATTAAATTTTATAATTATAAATAATTCCTTCACATGTAAAAATTATGCATCTTAGAAAGTGAAAATAAATTTCTTTTGTAACTGAAGTTCTGCCTAAACTATCAGTTAACTCAGTACCTCAAGTAAATTACCTTAAGTTTATCAAGGCAGTTGTTCTGTGGTTGCCTCTGATTAGAAGGCAATGTAAATCTGATAGTGATTTGCCTTTCAAGTCGGCATAGCTATTACGATGTGGGCCAAGTCTGTATATTTCATTATTTGAGGCAAGCTTTGTCTTGATTCATTTAATACATTACTTCTGCTCCTTATAATATGCCAACTTGGAGATACTGGTTAGCCACAAATTTCGTTCAGGTTTTTCCATAACATCTTATGGAAAAATCCAAACAAACTTTGTGGCCAAACCAGTATTAGCTTCCAAGAAGATACTGTTCCCTATTTCTCTAAGAATATTTCATTAATATCAAAAATTCCTTCTACTCTTCGAGGGAAACTGTATATATTCTGTTATTTCTACAGCTATAAAAGTTGGCCATGGGCAAAGAGTCAAAGGGCTTAGTGATTTTCCTTCCATGTTAGCCCTCTCTCTATGAACTTTTCCCAGCTGTTTCCAAAATACTGTTATCATCAGTACTGGCCTCAGACCCCACCAAGCAAGGAGGGAAGGTGTTGCCCTCAGCCTCACAACTCAGAGAGGCTTGCTGCTCTAGCTCTCCTTTGCCTGTGTTTCTCCCACTGAACTGCAAATTAGAAAAAGAATGAGTAATTCTCTTTTCAGCATGTTCTGGGTGGTCGAGACTCTGCCCCAAAGGCCTTGAGCCTGCTTGCAGGTCTGTTTTCCCAAGGTGGACCTACTTCTGCTATGCACAACTTAAAGCCTTAGGGGTGGCTGGTGTGTGGGGAGGTGAGCGCAGTAGGTAGGAAGTCACAGGGGGCGCTAGTGGTAAAGAACCTGCTTGCCAATGCAGGAGACATAAGAGAAGCGAGTTCAATTCCTTGGTCAGGAAGATTCCCCTCGAAGAGGACATGGCTACCCACTCCAGGAGTCTTGCCTGGAGAATCCCATGGACACAGGGGCCTGAGGCTACAGTCCATGGGGTTGCAGATTTGACCTGAAGCGACTTAGCACTCATGCACACAACCCACCAAAGAACTGAAGACCAAAAGAAACCTAGATAAATTAATATCCAAAATGAGCTGAACCTACAGAGGGAAGGTTACTACAGCTACAGCTTCTATACTCTTCGAGAAGGAGAGAAGAATACTACAGCTTCTATAACTCCTCAGGACACGGTAAGAAGGAAGAACAGCCTCATCACGTGGGACCAGGGAGCAAGCGGGATGGAAGGACAACCAGCCCAATTGTTAGCAGACTTTTAACAGGTGAAATGGGCTGGTATCATGGATGAGAATCCTGAGGCACCCAGCCACAGAGAGAATCTGTATCTGATAGTCCACTCTTTCCTGCAGGCTTTCACTGAGTGTTCCTGGTGGTTGAGACAGGCAAGGGCAGGAGAGCAGACTAAGATCCCGTCAAGGTGCATGAGGTGTTCACCCTGTTCACTGCAGCAGCTCTCCAGTGGCTGGAGATCTGGGCAACACGGTGGACAAAGATGTCTTTAAGCCTGAACAGTTTGGAGCCGGAGTGTAAAAGAGGGAGAGATTTCCTGTATCCTAGAAATATTGCTTCCTTTGTGGCACAGCTGATAAAGAATCTGCCTGCAATGTGGGAGACCTGGGTTTGATCCCTGGGTTGGCAAGATCCCCTGGAGAAGGGAATGGCTACCCACTTTAGTGCTCTGGCCTGGTGAATTCCATGGACTGTATAACCCATGGGTTTGCAAAGAGTCAGACATGGCTGAGCGACTTTCACTCACTCAGAAATACTGGTTGTTAGTCTAGGTATAAAGACACTGTTGGGGCATTGCCAAGCTCAGTCTAGCTAAAGGAAAGGCCCTATTTCTTACTTCAGTACATCTAAAAACAAAGATGAACTGAATGTAAGGCTGTAGCAAAGCCCAGGTTCAGATCTAGCCCATATTAGATTGATTCAGCCCCCTATAGACACCAGTCAATCCCAGTGCACACACATACAGATATTAGCAGCCTAATTAATAGGTGTCAGCCCTTTACTGGCATATTAGTTAGTACTATTCTTTTACCCATGAAGGTTGATATATAATAAAAAATATACAGAACACACAAAGAATCAGAAAAATGTAACCCCCTGATGAAAATTAAAAAATAAGCAATTGAAACAGACCCACAGATGACCCAAAATTCCCTGGTAGTCCAGTGGTCAGGGATTCCATGCTTTCACTGCATGGAGCATGGGTTTGATCCCTGGTTGAGGAACTAAGATCCCACAAACTATGTGGTGTGGCCAAAAAAAGAAAATGAAAAAGAAAAAAAAATGATCCAAATATGTTAAAAAGATAAAATGGAAAAATGGGAGGTACACATTTAACATTTGGGGAATTTCAATAGAGATACGTATATAATAAGAAAGAAACAAATGGAAATGATAAAAATTATAGTATCACAAATATAAGATCCATTCAGTTGACTGAATAATAGACTGAACACAGCAGAAGAAAGGATTAGTAAAATTTAAGACAAGTCAATAAAATCACCCCAATTGAAACAAAAAGAAAAAATAGAACAGAAAATCTGTGATTGTAACACAATATTCAATGACTTGGCATATGTGCAATTGTACCTCCAGAAGGATGTGAGAAAAAGAAATATTTGAAGAGGATCATAGGTAAGTATTGTCAAAAACTGAAGGAATTCAGTTTATGTACAAAAAAGTCTAAGCGAAACCCTAGCAGGATAAATTTAAAGAAAAACAAAGATATCAACCAACCAACCAAACAACCAATAACAACAACATGCTCAGGAACTTTATAATTAAGCTGCTATGAAACAGATAGAAAGTAAATCCTATAAGCAGCCAGAGAAAAAAAGACATCATATTCAGAGAATTGCTCTGAGAATAATGTCTGATTTTTCATCTAAAATAATGGACATATTTCTTTGCCATACGACAAAGAAATAACCGCAAAGTCCTGAAGGAAAGCACCTGTCAGAATAGACTTTTCTGTTCAGCAAAAGTATTATTTGCTATGAGGGGGAATAATAGACTGGCAAAAGTTGAGAGAATCTCAAAAAGACACATATCCCACAATGCTCATTGCAGCACTATTTACAACACCCAAGACATGGAAGCAACCTAGCTGTCCACTGACAGATGAATGGATAAAGAAAACTGAAGGAATTCAGTTTATGTACAAAAAAGTCTAAGCGAAACCCTAGCAGGATAAATTTAAAGAAAAACAAAGATATCAACCAACCAACCAAACAACCAATAACAACAACATGCTCAGGAACTTTATAATTAAGCTGCTATGAAACAGATAGAAAGTAAATCCTATAAGCAGCCAGAGAAAAAAAGACATCATATTCAGAGAATTGCTCTGAGAATAATGTCTGATTTTTCATCTAAAATAATGGACATATTTCTTTGCCATACGACAAAGAAATAACCGCAAAGTCCTGAAGGAAAGCACCTGTCAGAATAGACTTTTCTGTTCAGCAAAAGTATTATTTGCTATGAGGGGGAATAATAGACTGGCAAAAGTTGAGAGAATCTCAAAAAGACACATATCCCACAATGCTCATTGCAGCACTATTTACAACACCCAAGACATGGAAGCAACCTAGCTGTCCACTGACAGATGAATGGATAAAGAATGCGTGGTACTTATATACAATGGAATATCTCTCAGCCATTAAAAGGAACGAAACTGAGTCAGTTGGAGTGATGTGGATGAACCTAGAAACTGTCACATGGAGTGAAGTCAGAAAGAGAAAAACAAATATCATATATTAATGCATATATATAGAATCTAGATGGTACTAATGAACTTATTTGCAGGACAAGAATAGAGGCGCAGAGAGAATGAACTTGTGGACACACTGGGGAAAGAAGAGGGGAGCGAGTTGAGAGAGGAGCATTGACACATGTACACAACCACGTGTAAAGTAGCTAGCTAGCAGGAAGCTGCTGCATAGCACAGGGTGCTCAGCTCCGCACTCGGTGTGACCTAGAAGGGTGGAAGAGGGTGGAGGGAGGGAGGCTCAAGAGGGACTCTCACATTGCTGATTCACGCTGTACAGCAGAAACCAGCACAACACTGTAAAAAAAAAGTTGAGAGACTGTATTTATGAAAATATGTG
>SJYC01132376.1:0-160661 GCA_006408675.1 Madoqua kirkii
ATTCCTGATATTCGGATGTGCCATATTCTCTTCCTGAAAATTGTAGGATGTTTTCTTTATTCGTTAGTGTTCTGAGAAACCTTAATGTACCTTTTGTGGACTATGTTCAGCTATAATGTTGGGTTCTCAATAAGTCCTTTATCTCTGGAAACATGTAACATTCATTTGGGGAAAATATCTTGAAGTACTTTGTTCTTTGGATGTTTCAATTTGAAACAAGCCCTCTCATTTTATCTTTTTAATAATATTTTCCATCTTGTGTTTTTCACTCTGTTCTAGGAGATTCTCACCATTTTTATGTTGGGTTCTCAATAAGTCCTTTATCTCTGGAAACATGTAACATTCATTTGGGGAAAATATCTTGAAGTACTTTGTTCTTTGGATGTTTCAATTTGAAACAAGCCCTCTCATTTTATCTTTTTAATAATATTTTCCATCTTGTGTTTTTCACTCTGTTCTAGGAGATTCTCACCATTTTTTATTGCATTTTTAATTTCTTCCAGAATGTTTTTTTTTCTAGAGTACTTTATCTTCTATATGCTGTTTCTTCTTTTCTTTGGCTTTCTATTTTTGTTTTAAGGACACTGTGTCTTCTCTCACTTCTCTGAGGATATTGGTGATAGTTCTTTCTTTAAAAAAAAAAAAAATTCTGCTTCCTGCATGGTTTCCATTTCCTCCAGGTTGCTTTTTCTCTTCCTGTCTGTTTATTTGCTTTTTTGCTTTGGCCTATGTCAGTCTTTGATATTTGGTGATGCTTGAAGTTTATGAGTGGGGCACCAGCAAGCTGACTGTGAGCCCTGAGAGAAAGGGCTTGGTTTGTCAAGTGTGGTCTCTTCTGTAGGAGTGTTCTGGCTGGGGTGTATATTTGGGAAAATCCCTGGCATCAGTAGCTTCAGATCTTTTATCTTGTGTTTGCCAGAGGCCCTAGGAGATATTCAGTTCTCATGCCTAGAGTGTTTCTTCCTAGCTGCCTGCAACCTGGGAACTAGTGGGAGAAGTGAGCTGGGTGGGCAGCACTCAGTTCATGCCCCTCTTTTCAGAGTGATGTGCTTGTCCTAAACAAGGGCTATTTTCTGACAGTCCAGAGACTTTCTGTTTTATATTCTTCAGTCACCAAATCTCCAGACATCTTGCTGTAGTTTAGAAGGGGCAGTATCTCATGGTATGGTAGGATGGGACAAAGGGGAGCAGAGTGGAAATTTGGGAATCTTCAAATTTGAGTTTCTGCTTCAACCAAATTGATCTTCAACCTATCACTACATTAAAAAAAAAAAACTATGTTATGCATGAAAGTGAAAAAATTGTTAGTCGCTCAGTCATGTCTGACTCTTTGCACCCCTATGGACTGTAGTTCACCAGACCCCTCTGTCCATGGGATTCTCCAGGCAAGAATACTGGGATGGGTATTCATTCCCTTCTCCAGGGTATTTTCCTGACCCAGGGATCAACCCCAGGTCTCCTGCATTGCAGGCAGATTCTTTATCATCTGAGCCACCAGGGAAGCACGTTTATGTATATTAGCTTGTATTTGTTAATCCCATACCTTTAATTTGTCCCTGCCCTCTCGCTCTCCCCAAGTTTGTTTTCTGTGTCCGTGAGTCTGTTACTATTTTATATATACATTCATTTGTATTATTTTTATAGTCCATATATGAGTAATATCATATAAAATTTTTCTTTCTCTGTCTGACTTATTTCACTAAGCATAATATTCTTTAAGTCCATCCACATTGCTGCAAATGGAAATGATTCATTATTTTTAATGGCTAAATAATATTCCATTGTGTGTATATACATATAACACATCTTCTCAATCCAGTCATCTGTTAAAAAGAATTTGAGCTGCTTCCGTGTCTTGGCTATTGTACATAGTGTTGCTATGAACCTTGGGGTGCGTGTATCTTTTGAATTAGAGATTTCACTTTTTCCAAAAATATACACAGGAGTGGGATTGCTGGATACTATGGTAGTTCTACTTTTAGCTTTTTAAAAGAAACCTAAATACTGTTTTCTATAGCGGCTACATCAATTTGAATTCCCACCAGCAGGGTGTAAGAATTCCTTTTTCCCTACATCGTCTCCAACATTTGTTATTTGTAGACTTTTTGAGGACAGTCATTCGGTAAGATGTGAGGTGATGCCTCACTGTGGTTCTGTGTTTCTCTAATGATTAACCACGTGGAACATCTTTTCATGTGCCCGCAGGTCATCTGTATGTCTTCTTTAGGAAAAGAAGGGAGTGTCTGCCAACTCCAGAAAGAATGAAAGAACCACAAAACATCATACAAAAGAGGGCAAGCTAATGGAGTGATAGAGACTTGGGAACGTGATGGGAACTTGACCACTGGAAGGAGATATTTCATCTGATAGGAACATAAATGGAAAGTTGATGTTTCCTCAACCAGAAGCTATTATGATTAGTGTTTCGCCAGAAAAATCTGAGGGCTCTGTGCTGACTCCTGGGACATAGAGGAACAGAGATAATTAACCATACAGAAACCAGCCAGGAACAGCCACGGTGGTCGTAGCCCAGCTGTGGCTCCACAGTCAATTTTTTTTTTCTTTTTTAAGGAGAGAAGAGCTTATAAAGACATCAAAATTTTCAAATGTATTTAAGATTTGGGATTTTAAAATTTTATTTAGGATTCCAACTTTATTTCGACATTATAAGACTGCTTTGAAGTTCTGTTTGGAAATCATCAAGAGTCATCTATTTGCCAAATATCTGTAAGTAACATAAAAATGTTAAGGTCTTTGTACTCTGCAAGACTGTTCTAGGCATGAGAACTATAATGCCGATTTGTTCGTGACATCACCTGATTCTGTTTTCACTTTGTGACCTCAGGCATCCTGTTTTATTACCCAATTTATTCCTGAAAATATTTTGGATATTAAATTTTCAAATAGCTTGAGCTCATATTTCATGATTTTAAGTGAGAAAAATAAAAAAACATTTCTTAAAACCCCAGCCAAGTCCACCAGCCCCTCATTTATCATTAAAACCCTCTTAGAAATCTCTGTAATAATCCATGGAGGATTTCTGAACTATAAAGATAAAGGATTTAAAATGACAGTTGCATTTAATGAACTCATTAGCGAGTAGAGATAAATGCTCTGCAACCGTGTTGTTCAATAGCCAATACACATTATGTTATCACTTCTACCTGTTTATTTTCTATCCGTTGTCTTCTCTCAAAATGCTTTTTTGCTCTCAGCTGTCTTTTTAGTGATTTGGGCCTGGCATTCTGCAGTTCTGCGATTCATGGGGTTGCAAAGAGTCGGACACGACTGAGCGACTGAACTGAACTGAGGTCTCTTAGGTTCGTGTGCTTGGTTCACAGGCTTTTCCACTTTCTTAGAAGGCATTTTCACTGAACAATGTGGGGAAGATGACAGCGATAACACACAAGTTTAAACAATGCAATCAACGGCGAAAGCAGGAGAGAAGCCGTCTGGCGGGGAAATAGCTAGGACAGACTGCAGGGCATCCTGTGTCCTCTTGTCCAGACTTGCATTCAAATGATGAGTTCTTACTGGCCCCAGCATGCAAATACTGTACAGCAGGTTTTCAATTAGGGTAATGTATGTGGGGTAAAAATGGTTCCAAGTCATTACAAGGAATATTTGCAGAGTGAGGATTCAGGTAGTAAAAGCAATATCTATAATGTATCCTGTGTACCCGTTGTCTTTTCTTGAAAACAAACAAACAAACAATAAAAAGGTTTTTATAATTAACAAAACAAATTCAAACACAGTACAAAAATACACGAAAATAAAACCAAATGTATTTGTTTAATTTTTCATGGCTTGCATTCTGTCTTCTGATTAGACAACAAAACTCTTGGTGGAAATGATCTCATTTTTGTAATTCAATCCAGCAAATGATGCTGACCGCCTACGTGGTGGCAGGAACTGTGCCAGGCAGAAAGCTGGTTATGACACAGACTGAGCACCATGGCTGAGTGTGCAAGCTTGTTCAGCAAGTGTTTATTTCCTCCCAGTTCCCATGTCCAAGTTCTATGTATTTGCCATCAGGTAAATGGGTTATTTCTCCACTGCACCCTACCTCCCAAACAAGCAAGACCTTTCCCTAACCATGCCAAAGTACCAAACAATCTGATCATTTATACTGATATTCTTCCAAAATATGATTGTTAAAACAAGGGTATGAATTATTAGGTCATAACAAATCATTGTGTATGATTCTTGTATACTTTAGGGAAATACAGAAAGAAAGAAAAAATACACAAGGGCAAATTAAACATCCTTCTCCCATTGAACTTCGATTTTAGCCCTAATCACTTCTTCACCTAACCCCACTTCTTATTTGCAAAAACAACCTTTTAACTTCTTAGATGAAATTTCCAGTGTTAAAGAGTCTTAGCTCTTCCAATGTTCTGAGAAGCTCAGAGTCTCCATTTCTCTGCTTTTGGGCTTCTGATACATCTGGGCTCAAAAAGCCTGTAGTTATTTTCTTAGACTTACTAGAGAAAGGGCATTCTGTTTCACTCCTTGGTTCTCTGAATAGACTGACGTATATTAACTGGCCAGCTAGATTTCCAGAGGAAATCTGGTTTTAAGCTTCTAGAAGGGACCTTCCTCTTTCTTTTCTTTCTGTGTTTAAAAGAGGAAAGTGCAGAAAAACAATGGCAAGCAGTGACAAACAGTATATAACCAACAGGGCCAAAATTCTCCCAGTTGTCGGGGGACCTGTCATTTGTCGAGGCTGCTTCTTCCCCTCCTTGTTCTTTGAGGCAGTTCAGTACCATCTTTACTGAGGAGACAGTTTGCAGACTCCCCCAGACCAGTGCTATCTGATAGAAATATATTATAAGCCACATATGCAATTTAAAACTTTCTTATAGCCATATTAAAAAGGTAAAAATAAATAAGCAATTTAATTTTAATAATATACTTTACATAACGTGATATATTCAATCATATAATCAATATAAAACATACTGAGTTGTTTTAGACTGTTTTATTCTTACTAAGTGTACTTTAGACTCAGAGCACACCATATTTGGATGCTCAGTTTTTATGAGGAATAGGTGAAGTATTTGTAATTTTATGTAATTCAGAGTTGGATAAGTATATTCGTGTACTTAAGGTGTTCTAAACATATTTACATTTTCCCCATAACTGAAAAATCATTCTCCTTTAACACTGCATCCACATGGGCAAGACTGGTTTATCTTTTAAAAAATAATTGCTTTGACTTCAAAGCCAAAGATACCAATTCAGATTCATGTCAAAGCTAAGTAAATTCATTAACTCTTGTGTTAGCTCAGTAATATAAACAGTGAACTCAAAATGGTATTGACAGATTGAAAAACAATTCTTTATTATTGTTGAGTTCTTCACGTATTTCTTGTAGCTTATACAGTCAGTTTATCTAAATGCTATCAGTCACAATGAAAATTGTTTTCATATTTGCTCATATAAGAAAACTGTAAAATCATTAACTGATCATATAATGAAAAGTTTCAACTTCAACTTAAAATCTTGTGTCTCTCTGGCTAGGTCACAGATAAACTTTTCCTTTTCTTATGCCTTCAAATTTAGCCCATTCATATGCAGCATGAAAATGGAAATCACATTGCCATATTTTGTTTTTGAATTTTGGACATTTGGCAAATATTGCTTTATTTTCAAGAAAATCTTAAGTTAGAGATAAAGGTACAGCAAATCACTGCAAAACTCCCACAACTCAACCGGAAGAGCATTTAAGTCATGAGGCCATTAAACTCACCATTTTTACTTCTTTCAACAGTTCTGTTCACTTGCAATGGTTCATTAGATTAGCATAAAAACATTGAATGATTTTAACAACTATATCCATGACAAATTTCATGGTGTCTGCTTCAACTAAGCATAAATATTTGTAAGATGTATCATACAGTGAAACAAAGACTTAAAGGAAACATCAGTTCCTTTTAAAAAATTCCAATAAACTTTTTTTTTTTGGCCTAATACAGCTGAAAATTGTTTGTTGTGTTAGAAACTAATTTTTTAATATCTAGCCATTATTCTTCATTGACAGATGTAAAATATTTTAAAAATATCTATACCCTCAGTTTGCTATTTTAGGACCATGAATGGAAAATATTTCTTTGTAAACCAAGAAATCTTTGGAGACAAAACATACCCAAAGTACTAACTGTACAGTGTCTTTTATATCTTGTGAGTCATTTAAAGGCAACTCAAGAAAAGGAAAGCTTATCTGTGACCTAGATAGGTGAAATTTTTTTACACTTTTTCAGATTTTGAATCAGTTGATCTTTGGTATTATTAAGAAGATCTTGTATTTTATAAACAATAGTTGTGGTAGCTTAATTGAAGTTCTTACTTTTGTGAAATATCTTCTTTAGTATTTTTCTCAATTTTCTAACAAAAATTTCTGTAACTGAGAAAATAGGTTTGTTTTTTTTTACCACCTCTCCATCTAAAAATGTGAAAATGAAAGCAATTTTGTATCTGGCCAAAATGACAAACTCAAATCTTGTTAAAAGTCTTAAGAATTTGGGATGACATGGATAGATCTGGAAGACATCATGCTAAGTAAGTGAGTTATAGAAGGGCAAATACTACATGATTCTACTTATATGAGCTAGCTAAACGAACCAAACGTACAGAAGTAGAAAATAGAATGTTGGTTGCCAGTGGGTGGAGGGAGAGAAAAATGCGCAGCTGCTATTCAACTTGTATAAATTTACAGTCACAGAAGACAGACAAGTTGTAGAAATACATTATGCAACATACCTGTAGTTAACAACATGGTATGTGCACTTAAAATTTTGTTAAAAAGGTAGATCTATGTTAAGTGTTCACACACACAAACACACACAAAGGGACACAAAGAAACTTTTGGAGGCAATAGACATGTTTATTACCTTTAATGTGGCGATGGCATCACAGATATATAATGCATGTAAAAATTCAACAAATTGAATACGTTAAATATGTGCAGGCTTTTGTATTTCAATTATATCTCAATAAAGCTGTAAAAGAGAAAGTGAAGATAAATTGTCTACAAAACACGAAAAACTTAGATGTTTAATCCTGATTTCAGGTGACTAATTTCAACAATTCTTTTTCAAACACTGGAGGAAATATACTAAATTCGGTATGCGTTTTCTGAAGAGTCTCTTAACATTGTGTACTTTATTATCTCTAAAGATTTTTATACGACAGTCTTTCTCACTTTGCTCCATGTCAGCAAATTACTGTTGTCATTCATTGTGAAATTTACAACATATCTTTTACCAGTCATTTTTTTAGTGTTCTCGCCAGCTTTTGCACCTGCATGCATTTCTGCATCAGTACAATACCTTCACTTTGAATTAAAAAAACTTGTCCATTCTTAACTTTTAAATAGAAAAATAATTTAATTGTATTACAATTAAAATCATACTTTATATAATTTATTATTTATAAATTGGTATAAATTATACCAATTATAATTTATAGAGATATCACTGGAACTAGCACTGTCTGTATAACACATTCAAATAAACACATTATAATATTACATTGGTGTATAGGGAAAAAGCACTGTAAAAACATTGAAATCAGTGGATAGACATCAACTGCCTCAGTACAGTGTTTACATGTAATTTTAGAAATAGTGTATATAATACAGTAACGTGAGAGTAAAATTTTACAGTGAAGGTTAAATGCTGTCCTACCAAAATAATCAAGTCATATTGTTAGAAAAATATTTTACACTCTTTCAGTTTTTAAATGTAAAGTATCAGTTCAGCTCAGTCACTCAGTCATGTTCGACTCTTTGAGACCCCATGGACACAGCACACCAGGCTTCCCTGTCCCTCACCAACTCCCAGAGTGTGCTCAAACTCATGTCCATCGAGTCGGTGATGCCATCCAACCATTTTACCCTCTGTCGTCCCTTTTTCCTCCTGACTTCAATCTTTCCCAGCATCAGGGTCTTTCCCAGTGAGTCAGTTCTTCCCATCAGGTGGTCAGAGTATTGGAGTTTCAGCTTCAGTATCAGTCCTTCCAATGAATATTCAGGACTGGTTTTCTTTAGGATGGACTGGTTGGACCTCCTGGCAGTCCAAGGGACTCTCAAGAGTCTTCTCCAAAATCTATTCTAAAGCATCTATTCTTTGGTGCTCAGCTTTCTTTATGACTCATTGGAAAAGACTCTAATACTGGGAGGGATTGGGGGCAGGAGGAGAAGGGGATAACAGAGGATAAGATGGCTGGATGGCATCACCGACTTGATGGACGTGAGTCTGAGTGAACTCCGGGAGTTGGTGATGGACAGGGAGGCCTGGCATGCTGCGATTCATGGGGTCGCAAAGAGTCAGACAGGACTGAGCAACTGAACTTTGAACTTCTTTATGGTCCAACTGTCACATCCATACATGACCACTGGAAAATGTAAAGTATCGCAATTAAGTAAAATGAAACAGTGACATATTTCAAGGGCTCAGTGGCCACATGTGGCTGGTGATTATAGTACTTGCTAATGCAATCTCAGATTATCACTAATGAGAACTGATAGATACGTAACTGAATCTAAAAATCCCCAATAAAGGGATTTTTATTCCATTTCAATAGATGAATATTTAAAACACACATGAATAGAATCCTGGAGTAGGTAGCCATTCCCTTCTCCAGGGGATCTTCCTGATGCAGGGATTGAACCTGGGCCTCCTGCATCGCAGACAGATTCTTTACCATCCGAGCCACACAGGGAAACCATGAGTAGGTGCTGTAAAAAATATGCTTATGCTGTAATTCACTGTGACTCCTCTAAATAAAGATATAATGAAATAACAGTATACATAGGAATAAAAAAAATACCAATTTTCAGAAATCTAGCTTTCATGCATTTCACATTTTTGCCTTACATATTCTATTAGATATTCCATGTAAACCATTTAACACAATGTCTGGAGCATAATAAATTGACGCATGTGTTTGCTTTCTCTCCTTGGTCATCTGATTGCTGATGCTTTTGAGCCAGAGAGTTTGGTGCTATACTGTCTGTCTGCTGCTGCTGCTGGGAGCAGGGAGGAGCCCAAGGATGAGGGTTGAGAGCTGAAGCTGGGCTTCTGAGATAGCAGTTGTCCTTGTCACCATCTTTCTCCCCAACCCATGACCCAGTCCCTTGACTACCAGGGTCTGGAGCTTACTCACCATACGCAGTCATCATCTCAAGCGGGTATCTTGCTAGACCCCATCCTCTCTGACCACAGGGAAGGCTGGCCCCTGAGTGAAGACTTTACTCATGAGTGAGCTTGGAAGAAACAGATCAAGACTTCATCCAACTCTTCTTTGAAAACAAGGAAAGAGATCTTGTTTCTGCCACCTTTTCCTTTGTATCCCTAATGTCCTGTGGTGGGGCGGTAGGGATCAAGGAAGGGGGCTGCATGACTCCCTGACCCCGTAAGTTACTAAGTCTTGATCCCTCCCCTCCATGCTCACAGCTGCTTCTGCCTGCCCCAATGGGCCTGTTAAAGATTTTCATATGTTCTAAATCACTGGAGCTTAAGTGGGGCAACATCTACAGGAAGCAAAACAAAAGACTTTCTAATCTTTAGCATTTGGGGAAGATATGTCATCCTGCCTAAAAAGATGTAAGCCTAGTGTTCAACTTCTGAATGCAGTGCTTTTAAACACTGTCAGGATATGTTGTTAGAAGCATTGCTATAAATTAGAAAAAGAGAGTCGTGAGAGTAAAAGCTAAAAGTTTTCACTGAGAGCTCACTATATCCTAAGTATCTCGTTAATCCTCAAAGCAGCATTAGTTCTGTTTTTATCTACAGTTTTGAGATGATGCATCTGAAGAAATGACCTGTCCAAGAACATAAAGCTGGGAAAAGTCGAACATGACTAAAGTGACTTAGCCTACACACACACATACACACATATACACGTATATGTGTGCATGCTAAGTGGTGCATGCATGCTAAGTCGCTCCAGTTGTGTCTAACTCTTTGTAACCCCAAGGATTGTAGCCTGCCAGACTCCTCTATCCATGGGATTCTCTAGGCAAGCATACTGGAGTGGGTTGCCATTTCCTCCTCCAGGGGATCTTCCTGACGCAGGGATGGGACCCACGTCTCTTACGTCTGTTGTTTTGACAAGCAAGTTCTTTACAACTGGTGCCACCTGGGAAGCTATACACACACACACACACACACACACACACACACACACACACATATATATGGTTGTCGTTGTTCAGTCATTAAGTCATGTCCGATTCTTTGCAACCCCATGGACTGCAGCACGCCTTACCTCCCTGTCCATCACCACCTCCCGGAGTTTACTCAAACTCATGTCCATTGAGTTGGTGATGCCATCCAACCATCTCATTCTCTGTTGCCCCCTTCTCCTCCTGGCTTCAATTTTCCCCAGCATCAGGGTGTTTTCCAACGTGTCGGCTCTTTGCATACTTTTATTTGATCCTTCCTGACCAGATATCTCAAATATCTATACAGTGATTTACTCACATTTGCTTATAATACTCACCCAGTATTTTTGCTGCTATTCCTACTGTTGAATTGAATGAACTATCAATTTTTTTAAAATTTAGGGTTGCATATTTTACTGCCTCCTATTTTAGAAAGGACTTGATTAAAATTTGGGTCAAACAGTAATTTTTTTGTAGCATAGAAGTTTATTAAATGTTGCTCTTCATTTGAACACATGAAGAAAGGGTGGATAGAAAGGATTCAGCAGAAGGGGAATTTGGATGACCCATGGTTTTACAGGAAAAGGCAATGGCACCCCAGTCCAGTACTCTTGCCTGGAAAATCCCATGGACAGAGGAGCCTGGTTGGCTACAGTCCATGGGGTCATGAAGAGTCGGACACGACTGGGTGACTTTACTTTCATTTTTCACTTTCATGCATTGGAGAAGGAAATGGCAACCCACTCCAGTGTACTTGCCTGGAGAATCCTAGGGAAGGGGGAGCCTGGTGGGCTGCCGTCTATGGGGTCGCACAGAGTCGGACATGTCTGAAGTGACTTAGCAGCAGCAGCAGCAGCATGGTTTCACAAAGGCCTCACCAGACTTCACAGGAATCTCTGAAGCTGAGATGATCCTTTACTGCAGTTCTGAGTTGGATCAAGAGGGCAGAGGCATTCCTGAGTAGGATGCCCGCCGTTGAATGCAGACTGTTCTAGGGAGGAGCTGTGCCCTCAGGCAAAGTGCTTCTCTTTAGGCAAGACTTGAAGACTGATTGCTGAGTGTTTGCAGCAGTGGGTGAAAAGTACTTCACCCCTGAAGAGGTGTCTGGGTGACACAGGACTCTGTCCACTATACCCAAGGTGGAAGCTTCTTCACCTGAAAACTGGGAGACGGAGACCTCACACTGCTGACGGAGGAGCCTAGGGGAGGGATGTGGGAGATGCCTCTCTCTCTCTGCTCTGCTGGTCTCCTGCCTGCAATGCAGCAGGCTGGGGTTCGATCCCTGGGTCGGGAAGATCCCCTGGAGGAGGGCATGGCAACCCACTCCAGGATTCTTGCCTGGAGAACCCCATGGACGGAGGAGCCTGGCGGGCCACAGTCCATGGAGCCACAAGAGTTGGACATGACTGAGCAACTAATGCTTGCAAACTGAAACACAGTCCAAAATAAGACAATTCATAGGAAAGCCCTGCGGAGCACAGCTGAAGGATGCAAGACGAGTGGACACCTAGGCAGCTACGTTGGACCGACTGTGGCTCTAAGACTTCTGGCAGCGAGGGCAAGAGCTACACACATTAGATTCAATCATTTTCAGTTCCTGATATGAGAAGAATGCAATTCAGCTGCAGACAGCTCAAGTAGGAATTAATGTATGAGCCTTCAAATAAACGGGATTAAACAACATGGAAAATATCTAACCCTGGTTTTATGAGACACAGAAGAATCATTCGGATAGCTGGTTGTCATGTTGTTCTTAAGAGCGATTCTAACCTGCTACTTGTGAAAGCATCTGCAGATGCTGAAGAAAAGGTGATGCTGCGCTTCCTTCAGGGCTAGAATTCCATGATTAGACCCTGGGGACCTTCTGATGGGTTACTTAGATGCTTTGACCCTCTCCAGTACCAGACGCCTAAACCATTTCTGGGCACGTGCCAAATAGTTATACATAATGACCAAATCCTCTAAACAATATAGATTTTTCCGAATTGTTTATTAAAATAAGAACTAGATGCGAGATGGGAAAAGACAGAAATGAGCCATGCTCTGTTGGAAAGTTGAAAGCTAGACAGGCTTCTCAGACAGGCTGCTCGCGTCAGGGGAGGCGCAAGACATCCAGACTCGGGCAGGGGACATCTTGGGCTAGCAGGCAGCTGACTGAGGTGCTGGGTCCTGTTCCAGAAAAGTTTGTAGGGAGATGTTACTAATCTCTATATCCTTCGGATGAGGAATCGGAAGCTCAGAGAAATCCGAGGCCATACATAAGCCTCCCTGCCTGCAGAGCGCAGTACTGAGCCAAGAGATGTCTTGTTGAAACTACTTGGGAAACAAGACTTCAGCTTGACAAGCGATTGGGCTGGATGTTACCACCCATCTACACCTCTCAAAGCAAACGTCTCTATTATCCTGTACTTTTTCCCCAAGAAGTTGTCTGTTGGGTGCCACTGATAAGTGATAGTGTGAAAAAGTCACTTAAATAGCAGGATGATTCAATTTAAACAGCAAGAGAAGACTGTATAAATTTGCTCTTTGAAATTTTAATAAAAGCTTAATTATTTCTATGATTTAGTAGTGGTATAATCAATATTAATTAGTGGTCCTTTTGGCAGTGGCTAAACTACAAATTCAACCACTGTTTAAGACCTATTTATTTATTTATTACCAATTTTCAAAAAACTGAAGTCTAGTTTTTTAAACTAGGCATTTATTATAATTACTGAATTCTCCATTCTAATGATTATACATTGCCTAAAATTTGTAAAACTGGAGTGTAATTAATTTACAATATTGTGTTAGTTCTAGGTGTACAGTGAAGTGATTCAGTTGTACATACACACACGTGCACACACACACACATATACACATATATACTCTTTTTCAAAGAACTCTTGTCAAGACAATAAAACAAAGCCACTGTTTCAAAGGAGAAAGGCTGGCCTTCCTGTTTCCTATTATAGAGGTACATGTCCCTAATTTTCCTAGTTTTATAAAGGTTAAAAAATGTGCAGTGCTAAGTTCATTGTCCCATTTGATATCATTTAAAACTGGTTGCGTATGTGTCATGATAATCTATTTCAAACGCACTGCTTTTCCGAGGCACTAGAGAAGCAGGGGCTAGCTTGAAGTCTGTGATACAAAGTGAATGATGTTAAGTTACCCGAGGATCCTTGATGCGTTCACAATGTGGAGGAAAACTTATTCTTTAATTGAGCTTTGTTCTTATACAAAGCCATTTTTAGCAGTAACGAAGAGGAACAGTTAAAGTTTTACATCACCTCCTGCTCATCCTGCCTCTGTAACTCAGCTTGCCCCTCGCAAAGTCTAGATCACGCAGGTCACGTAGTCTCAGAAGTGGGGACTTGCAGTACTAGGAGCTGGAGTTTATCTCACTCACCCTGTCCTGCTCTTTGCAATCACCGGGCCCCTGCAAACCTGCTAAACATGCCTGTCCAGGCCAGGCATCCCCCTCCCCATGCTGACTGCTGTTCCCTCGCGCGCGAAACCCCTTAGTTTAAACCAGCCTATTAACAGCTAGTGTTGCCCACTACAGTCTGTCTATAGAAACTCTGTAATCCCTTTGTTCAGGGCTCAGAGCTTGGAGTGTTAACTCCTCTGGGCCTGACGGCATAATAAACCTGAGTTCTCCAGCTCTCTGAATGTGGTGATTGGCTCCTCGAGTACTGGTTTCTGCAACAGTAATAGCAGAAATAGGGAAGTGGGTGTAGACGGGAGGTCAAATTAGTGAACCTGTGCTGTCACTATTCCCCATCAACGCTGATACAGTGTCAAGGGTCCATAACCATGTCCTTCCGTTCAGTTCAGCCACTCAGTCGTGTCCAACTCTTTGTGACCCCATGGACCACAGCACACCAGGCTTCCCTGTCCCTCACCAACTCCTAGAGTTTGCTCAAACTCATGTCCATCAGGTCGGTGATGCCATCCAACCATCTCGCCCTCTGTCGTCCCCTTCTCCTCCTGACTTCAATCTTTCTCAGCATCAGGGTCTTTTCTAGTGAGTCAGTTCTTTGCATCATGTGGCCAAAGTACTGGAGTTTCAGCTTCAGCCTCAGTCCTTCCAATGAATATTCAGGACTGGTTTCCTTTAGGATGGACTGGTTGGATCTCCTTGCAGTCCAAGAGACTCTCAAGAGTCTTTTCCAACACCACAGTTCAAAAGCATCGATTCTTCAGCGCTCAGCTTCCTTTATTGTCCAACTCTCACAGCCATACATGACCACAGGAAAGACCATCTGGTAAAGGGCTGAAAAAATGATGACACCATCTCACAACCTGATGCAACGTATAGAACCAATGCCTGACCATCCATTCATCTAGTCTTTGGAGTGAACTCAAGTTCACTCATCTATTTACCTAGCATGTGTTTCTATGAGTCAGGTACTGTGCTAGGTATTGGGGATGAAATAGTTAATAGCACAAGGAGCTTATGATCTCACTGGAAAGATGATAAGAAAACAGGCAATAACAACAGAGTGAGTGCGCAATGGTAGCAATCGGAGAAAGAACATTAAGTCAGCTCATGGCACAAGCATGTGACTCGGCCTCAGTGAGCAGAGAAACCCTCCTGGGAGGTACCAAGTCCAAGTGCAGGGAGGAGAGAGCCAAATGAAGTGGTGAGGCAGGGCGCCTTCCAGATGGCGCTGTGAGCATCAACACAGTTGAAGCACAAAGACCGAGATGAGGTGTGGTGAGCGTTGAGAAGGGAGAAATAAGTGGACTCGATCAGGAGGTGCCTTGCGAGTCTTATTCAAGGCTTTGGACTGGATTCTGAGAGCAGTGTGGTGCTGTTACTGAAGGCTTCAGAATTCTCCCCCCGCCTATAGTGGAAAGGAGGAAGTGGGTTTGAAGCAGAGCTTCAAGGAGTAACTCTGTTGTCTCCGGTCACCCGAGCCCAGGACAGAGAGCCCTCCGGTTCCCATCTCCCTGGAAGCATCTTGGAAAATCAGAATCAAGGGTGGCAAGAGCTTTCGCCCCAGCACCCCACGCCCCACACTCCGATGCTCCACCTCCTGCCGCCACTTCAGTGACGCTTACCAAGGAATGATAAGCACCTACACTCTGCAAGTATTTTCTCTGGACCAGTCACAATGGAAGAGCTTCAGAGCTTCCTCATAACAACCTTACAAGGTAGGGATGATGTTGTCTCCATTTCGCTGAAGAGGAAACTGAAGTTTCAAAATCTGAGTACCTTGCCCCCAGTGGCACAGGCAGTACCAGAGGGAGGATCTGAATCCAGACTGACTCAAGAGGCCGCACTTAAAACCGCAAGGAATATGAAAGCTGCTAGTAGCAATCACTTCTCTACTTTGGAGAGTTTGAAAGAGTGAATCACACACTTTTTGGTGAGAAAATTATTAATGTAACATAAAATATGCCATTACCCACATTTAAGTGTACAATTAAAGGACATTAGTTACATTTGTCGGAGAAGGCAATGGCACCCCACATCAGTACTCTTGCCTGGAAGATCCCAGGGATGGAGGAGCCTGGTGGGCTGGAGTCCATGGGGTCGCGAGGAGTTGGACATGACTGAGCGACTTCCCTTTCACTTTTCACTTTCATGCATTGGAGAAGGAAATGGCAACCCACTCCAGGGTTCTTGCCTGGAAGATTCCAGGGACTGAGGAGCCTGGCGGGCTGCTGTCCATGGGGTCGCACACAGTCAGACACGCCTGGAGCGACCCAGCAGTAGCAGTCACATTTGTGCCGTGGAGCAGCCACTACCACAGTGTCTCCAAAACCATTTCTCACAAAATAGAAACTCGATACCTGTTAGGCAATAACCTCCCTCTCTCCCTTCCACAGTCCACGGTAATGTTTACTTTCTGTCTGTACGGAAAGTCCTATTCTATGTATCTCATATAAGTGGAACCATGGAATATCTGCCCTCTGCCCCTGGCGTATTTCACCTAGCAGAAAGGCATCAAGGTCCGCCCACGCCGTAGCATGTAACAGAGCTTCATTCTTTCTTATGGCGGAATAATTGAACAATATTCCACTGTATACAGGTTCCACGTTCTGTTGAGCTGCTCATCTGTTGATGGACACTAGGCCCTTTCCATCTTTTAGCTACTGTAAATCATGCTGTAATGAACATTGGTGGCCTAGCATTTAAGTCCCCACTCTCAATTCTTTTGAGTATTATGTAACTAGGAGTAGAATTACTGGGTGGTATGATGATTCTATGTTTAGCTTTTTGAGGAACTGCCAAACTACTTTCCACAGCCAGTGTACCATTTTACTTCCCCACCAACAATATACAAGGGTAGAAGCATAAGACTTGAAAGGCAGAAAAGATCCTGCCGTGTATTTAGTTAGCTCCCTTACGTTACAGCTGGGGGGACAAGAGTAGCTTAAAGATTAGTTACCATTTTTGGTCACTGACTCTAAGCCAGCCATTTTATATACATTATTCCACCTTGTCTTCTCCAACCCCCTGTAAAGTGTTTATTATCTCAGTTTTACAGAGGCTAATTAACATGCTCTGCATCTCATAAATAACAAATGTTAAAATTGAGCTCTGAATTCATTTTAGTCTTAAATTAACTCAGGATCCTGCACATGGATCTTCTTGTGGCACAGAATTACCTGCTCTTCCTTCCTGGTATTGGTTCTCAGTTGAGTCCATCTCTAAAATGAGTTTAAGATTTTGTGTGCTTGTGAAAGCTTTCGATTACTTCTGTAAATTGATCTGGAATTTACATTCTTCATATCAGCTGGGGTCACATCTTAAAACTGCAGTTTCATTGTCAATGAACAATGGAACTGGCAGGAAACAAAACGCTTTGTTGTTATTGTTGGGTAAATATAGCCTCCGAGCTGGTTTTCCTTTTCTGAATTTTCTCCAAAGTATTTTTCCTCCGTAAAGCGCTGTAATCTGATCCTTAAAAAGCGCGCTGCTAATTCCGATGCTGTTAGTAGCTGTAGAGCTCCTCCGTCTGTCTTTCTGTTCTTGGGTGTGCTTATCGCCCATCTCTTGTCTGGGTTTCTATGTTGAGGATTGAATTTCCATATGCTGCTACACAATCCTGCAGCCTTTCTCGCCAACGATCTCTTTCCTGTGTAAGACCTTCTGCTCGCCATTGTTAAGCACAGGCATATGACCACATTTCCTCCAAGAAATTTCCTTCTGCTTTTCCTCTGCTTTATAGGTGTTTGACTACGTTCATCTGTTCTCTTTAATATCTTCATTACACAAAGTATTATACTGCGGCCTCCTTTTTCCTTCCTTCCTTCTCTAAGTAATTTAGTTGGCCATTTGAAGGGTCATATTATTTTTGTCACACTTAGGATGTGAAATCTGGTTACTGGTGATACTGAGAATTCACCTGGCCTGCTTCTCAGTCCACTCTTCTCATCTGGGGAGGGAAAGCACACTTGAGAGAATAGCCGTTGCGGCCACTTTCAGCACCTTCTGTAAAGGGGTTCTCTTTACTTCTCTTTTCTGTTAGAATTCTAGATTTTGTAGCTAGATTTTCACTGCCCTTGGCTCACCTAGCTGCCCCAAGCATCCTGCTGGCTCCTCTGGCTTCATAAAAATAGTAGCTTACATTCATTGCTGTTGTCAGTCGCTCAGTCGTGTCTGACTCTTTGCAACCCCATGAACTGCAGCACACCAGGCTTCTCTGTCCTTCACGCTCTCCCAGAGCTTACATTTGTACACGGCTCCATATTTTACAAAGTGCATTGGACTACAGTATGTGATTCAAGTCTGATTTAAATGCAGTAAGTAAACATTATAACCCTTATTTTATAGATGAGAAACCAAGATATAGGAAAGTTAAGTTTTCTCAAAGCCACACCAACTGAGTGGTGGAAGGAGAATTCAGGCTTCATGTCTGTCTTATCTTTTATCAGCACTTACTGTGTTAGTCGCTCAGTCATGTCTGACTCTTTGGGGCCCCATGGACTGCAGCCTGCCAGGCTCCTCTGTCCGTGGGATTCTCCAGGCAACAATAATGGAGTGGGTAGCCATTCCCTGCTCCAAGGGATCTTCCTGATCCAAGGATCGAACCTGGGTCTCCTGCATTGCAGGCAGCTTCTTTACCATCTGAGCCACCAGGGAAGCATTTCAGTTCAGTTCAGTTCAGTCGCTCAGTCATGTCTGACTCTCTGCGACCCCATGAGTTGCAGCACGCCAGGCCTCCCTGTCCATCACCAACTTCCGGAGTTCACCCAAACTCATGTCCATCGAGTAGGTGATGCCATCCAGCCATCTCATCCTCTGTCATCCTCTTCTCCTCCTGCCCCTAATCCCTCCCAGCATCAGAGTCTACTCTTCGCATCAAGTGGCCAAAGTATTGGAGTTTCAGCTTTAGCATCAGTCCTTCCAATGAACACCCAGGACTGATCTCCTTTAGAATGGACTGGTTGGATCTCCTTGCAGTTCAAAGGATTCTTAAGAGTCTTCTCCAACACCATGGTTAAAAAGCATCAATTCTTTGGCGCTCAGCTTTCTTCACAGTCCAACTTTCACATACATACATGACCACTGGAAAAACCATAGCCTTGACTAGATGGACCTTTGTTGGCAAAGTAATGTCTCTGCTTTTGAATATGCCATCTAGGTTGGTCATAACTTTCCTTCCAAGGAGTAAACGTCGAGTCAAATTCTTTCTGGTTCTTAGTAATCAGTTTGTGACTTTAATTTTTTATTTTATTTTTTAGTTTGTGACTTTAAATAAAGCTAACAGAAAATAAAAAGGAAATAAAGGTAGGAAGAACCAGAATATGTAGAAGATGAAGATGGGCATATTTCTAAGTCCTAAGTCTGGACCATATATTTCTTCACTGATCAGCATAGAACTCATCACAAACTTACTGGCTTAAGATGTCCATTTGTGTTAAGTTGCTTCAATCAGGTGCAACTCTGTGCGAATGACCCTATGGACAGTAGGCCGCCAGGCCCCTCTGTCCATGGGATTCTCCAGCCAAGAATACTGGATTGGGTTCCCATGCCCTCCTCCAGGGGATCTTTCCAACCCAGGGACTGAACACATGTCTCTTATATCTTCTGCACTGGTAGGCACATTCTTTACCTAGAACCACCTGGGAAGTCCAGAGACTTATGACATACCTACTTAATAGCTCATAATTCAGATTCTGAAAGTAGTAAGCCACGGCTGGACTCCTGCTGAGGATATCACAAGGCTAGCATCAGGCGTTGACCAGGCTCGACTCTCACTTGGAGACTCGCTGAACCTGTGCATCCTCTTGGAGGCCTGATAGACCCTTCCTGACTCAGTCCCAAGGATTTCCAAATACCTTCCACCACGCCCCTACAGGTCTCCCCAGCCCCGAGAATCCCGTTCCCACCGCTGCCCGTGCCTCAGTGATGGGCGATTGCCTCAGCACCACCCAGTCACATGGTCCCTGCTCCCCGGTGAACCTGAGCCTCTTCCCCAGGGACCCAGCCAGCATCCCGCCTGACTCCCACTCCTTTCTCAACATAGCATGAGACGATGAGTTATACCTGGGCTCAGCTCGGGATGCTCCTGGGGCTTCCTCTCCATTTCCTGGGCGGATTCACATAAATGAAAGTGTCTCCTTCTCAGTATCTCACTACCTACTTGGCACCTCTAGTCATTCTTTCTGATAGAATGACCACACTGAATCTCAAGTTTGTTTGCTGAGCCAGGTGACAGACATCACGGGACTCAGCCAATACTACAGACTATGATTCTCTCAAAAGAATCCCATAGTCCACTTGCCCCAGGAAAGGGGTCTTTTAGAATGACACCTTTAAAATGTTATAACAGTAACTGCTTGACATTTTCTCAGGTGACTGTCTGTATATAAGGATCTTGGCGATCCCACAAGTGAAGTATTATTAGACAGATTTTACCTACGAAGATTTTGAAGCTCAGAAAGTTCAAAGAATTCGCCTAAGGATACAGCGCCAATGAGAGACAGAAACATCTCAGTTTGCACCTCTTCCGTGCCTGTGAGTACTTGCTCTGAAGGGGAAGATAACCCGCATACTATCAGAATGCCGCAAACACAGTGGGAGAGTGTCACACCCTCACACGCCGGCTCCCAGGTGCTAAACTCACACTTACGCATGTTGAACGTTTTGATTCAGGAAACACTCTGCCACCGGGGGTTCCCTCGCTTCTGCTCGCGTTCCGTCAGCCCTGCTGTCACTCACACATCCCAACGCATTGTGTCACCATGACTGAAGCAGCAAAACAGCTCCTGCAACAGTCGCCACACAGCGCCACGTGGGAAAGTCATGTGTGGCGTGTGCGTCTCGGACAACAGCTGTCGTCTGCTTCCTGTTTGGATGCACGGGTGGGTGCACTTGGGGTGGGGATGTTTTTCGAGCGGTATGACTGAGTGTTTGGGGGTAGATCTAGGATCTGAGCAGGGCTTTTGACTGGGAGCCCCGTACTCTCAAGTATAAAACAGATCTATGGCAGAGAAGGCTTGCGGTGGGAATGGATTCCTTTGCTCTGACCCTGCTGGCTTAGCACTGCCATTTTACAGCTCCCCATGAAGACTGCTGGCAAGTCAGTCCTGGTACCCGCCAAGAGGACTGTTCCCTTCCAGGGGAGCCTTCCCAGCCTATGACCTGAGCCTCAGACTAAGTTGGGCTGGCTGTGTTCTGTAGCCACCCTCCCTTCCATGGTGGATTAGATGGGATTTGGATTCAAGGACAGTCATTCCACAGACCGATCAGCGGCTGATGAAGTGACCGGGCATGAAGCGCTCTTTCACATCTGAAGAAATGGTAGATGAAGAGGTCAACCAGGGTCTCATTCTTGGAAATTTGAACTGGAAATTGGAGAGTATCAGCCAGTTGGTAGAAAGAGAAAACAGCATGCAGAAGGCAAGAGAGTGGCAGAGCCCCACTCGTGGGGCACAGGGGGACCCCAAAACAGATATGGGAGAGAAGACAGTCCAGCGCCAGAGCTGCCCAAAGTCTCCAACGTCCTCCCCATAACTCCCTCTGACACCCTATTGGACTTTTTCTTTCCGCTTGTGTATTCCAGTGAGATCCTAATCACATTAATTGTATTAGGATGACAGGCAGCAAGTTACAGAACACCCAACTAAAAATGGTCTCAATAAGAAAAATGATCATTTTTCCTCACTTAAAATCCCAAGAGTCCCCCCCACACCTTTCTCATCTCAACCCTTCACCCTAGCCACCAGCCAAGGTCAGCTCATTTAGTGGTTCAAAAGTGTGGTGAAGACTTCAAGTGTTTCCTGGCTTTCTCCCATCACCCCAGTATGCTGCTTGTCCTTCTAGGCTAACTTCTTCCTTTGTCCAGGAAGATGGTGGCAGTTCCAGGTAATGACCTCCAGAGACTAAAAAGGACGCACTTTTCCTATGTCCATCACCTCTTCATCATCTCCCCAGTCTTCCATCGTATCTGCTTGGCCAGAAACTCGCCTGATGCCCATGCCCAGGTCATTCCCTGGGGCCAGCGGGGAGGAATTCAGCCTCCCCTGATTGGCACCACACTAACCCAGATAGTGCCACATTTCAGCTGGCCAGGGAATGGACACGGCATTGTCTGCTCCACTTCCTACCTCAGGTACCTAACAGTGAAGTTCCATTTCATGAAGTGAATTGGCTGCCTTTCTTTTCAACTCAGAGTCAGCTAACACTGAGCTCATCTTTAGCAGGTACACGTGGGGAGTTCAGTGAGTTTATAAATACAGTTTTGTGTGGGATCCTAAAGTCTCCGTTCCTTCCAGTGTTTTATGGGCACACACACACACACACACACACACACACACACACACACACACACACAGATAAGAGACTCAGGAATGGCCTTTCACAACTGCAGCTAACCACTGAAACTCCAAGTTCACTTCTTGCCTTCTTTGGCCCCTAAGTCAGCAGTCAGCCTTTGAGAGGCAGGGCCTGTATTTAGCCTATAGGGATGCTTTTCTGGACCAGGGGTTTTTCCAGGATTTCAGAGTGCATCACAGAAAGGGCTGGAGAGCCCCTTAAAGCAAAGCTTGCTGGCCTCCACCTTCAGAGCATCTGATTCAGTAGGTCTGGAACCATGTGCCTTTCTGATAAGTTTTTAGATGATATTCCTGCGGCCAGTCTGTGGATAAGACTTTGAGAATCACTGTTCTAGGGCCAGGAGTGCCCATCTTCCTTCCATCTAGAAGGGAAGCATCTAAGGAGGCCACTGGGCCACTTACATCATTTCTTCTGCAGTGAGGGGAACCTGCGTTCTTCTCACTTGCTGTCAGCCCCTCTCCAGGCAATAGGGACTCCACGGCCTAACTCTCAGAGAAACAGAGGCCATCGTGTCCGGAATGTCGGAGGGTGGAAACCTGGCCCCCTGCCACCGGAGGAAAAGGAGAAGGAACTTGCATGCTTGTTAGCGTCTAGCTGGGGACAGGGGCCCAGAACCTCAGGCCTTTCTCCGCTGTGTGCTCTCCCTTCTGTGAAATGGCCTGTCCGGTCGGCTACATACAGTTGCTGTGAGCATAAAGAGGAAAGGTAGGTTTGAAACTGCCCAGCCAAACGCAAAGCTCTTTATGATCTGCAGTCCTAATCAAAAAAAGGTAAGTCAGGGCTGTGTAAAGCCTCCTGGGGAAGAGGGGCGGCCTGGGTCAGTTTCTGGGTCCCCGTGCCTGTCTCCCTGGCCAAGCAGGTGTTCACTCTCCAGAAGGCTGCTGCCCCCACCCCGCACCCCCAAGCGTGTGCACTGGGTCGCGGCTATCCCCCAGGCTCCCAGGACCCGCGCGTGCGCGCGTGGATCGAACAACAGATTGAAGACGAGGCCTGTTTTTCCAGTCCTTTCCCAGCCTGCTCCGGGATCCCAGCCGCGCGCCAGGGCCGTGGAGCCCCGAGGCGACGAGAGTCCCAGGAGAAAGCCCGCGTTTTCCCTCCCGCCCTCCGGGGTCGGAGAGCGGGCTGGGGATTGGGCCGCCGCTGGAGGAGCAGGGGCAGGCCGCTTGGCAGAGCCACCTATGGGGAGGGGCCCCTCAGCGCGGCTCGGCCGAGCCCTGGGGCAGCGCCGGCTCTTCCCAACATTGTTCAGCATCCCGCGTCAGCTTTGGCCGCGGCCCCTGGCGCGCGCCGGCCGCTTTTGGCCGCCTTGGCCCCGTCTGAACCCTGCGGGCCGCGGGCCAGGGCGGGCCGAGCGCCGCCGCGCCGGGCCCCACTCCCGACGCCTCCCGGCCGCCCGGGACGGCTTCTCCCGGCCTCCCTGGCCCGCCTTGGGCTTCCCCCAACCCCGGTCCTCGCGTCGATCGTCCACGAGTGCAAAACCCCCCGGGCTGGGCTTACGGGTTTGCGGGCGTATGAGCGCCCGGGGCTCCCTGCGCGCACCGCCGCTCGGTCCAAGGACGCGCGCAGGGGGCTGCCCCACCGAGCCCATGCCTGGCGCCCAGGGGTCCACCCTGACCTTGGGCTCAGTGCTCCTGGGCGCGCAGGCGGGAGCTGAAGGGCCGCGGCAGGGCGGAGAGGCCTGTGGCCGCTCTGATGTCTTCGGGCGCACAGTTTTGGAGGTCCCTGCGCGCCCCTCGGGGCTCCAGCCGGGCGAGGTTCCAGAAGTGTGCAGCTGTGCAGCGCGCGGGCTTCCCCCTCGGTGGGGGCCGAGTCAGAAGCGGCCCCTGCTGCTTCCTGTGTGAACGGGTGGGGAAGCTTTGTCTGGGAGTGCCGGCGTATGGCCATAGAATGTTGTGGGCCTTTGGATGAAAAGTTGAAGGCTTGGGTTGAGGATGGAATCTTGGTGTCACCATTTATTTACCAGCTGCTCAACCTTGAGAAATACAGCCTCCCCCATTTTTTTGATATTACGTAATATAGCTATCATGGTAGTGCTTCTTATCTTCCATATATATATATATATATATATATTTTTTTTTTTTTGGTCTTTCCAACAACACACAGGGTCGGTGTTACCCACATTTTGCAGATGAAGTGGGATCCATCCACGCCTGCCAAGGTTGCACCAGGGCTGAGTGGGGACCTGTGACTTGACATTATCTGTAATTCCAGAGACTGGACTGTGAGGATGTTGATGGGAAACGGAGAATTTTTAAAATGCAAAAGAGTGATAGACACCATTCTCTTCGGCTGCCCTCAAGGTGCCTGGAGTCCCACCCGCAGGCATGACCCTTCCGCCTCCCTAACTCCACAGCTATACTTCCTTAGTACAGCTGGTAAGGAGGCAGGGGTTCAGGGTGGGGACCCCCGACAGTAAGCCTCGCCTGGAGCCAGAACCAGAGGGGGCCTCGCCCTCTTCCCTTCCACATCCTTTGCGGTGTTCTTGAAAAACCAGATTCTCTGCTGTGGGGTTTCTTCTGTACCTTCAGTTGGGCAAAAGCATTTCCTCCTGTGTGTAGAGGGAGGAAGTGGCCCAAGGTGGTCCACACAGTCATTCTGGACCACCCCTCCCCAGAGCCCACCCACCAATGAGACCCTTGGGAGTCTGAAAGTGCCTCAACTTCCTCATCTGTGCTCCAGCACTCACTTTGCTGAAAAAATGGTCGGATTGCTGGAGAGAAAAGGGCCTGGGTGCCAGAGAAATCTGGGTGCTAGTCCTTGGTAAAATGAAAACTTCTAGCAATACTACAACCGGTCTTACCTCAGCCCAGGAGAGTTGTGGTGAGACTCAGAATGGATACTGGCACACCAGGGCTTCGGGAAGTGTGAAATGCCTCACACGTTCACACAAGGCGCTGGGAACAACAGGGATATAAAAATGAATGCCATCTGGGAATCCTCCAGGCCGGCAGGGGAAATAAAAATGGCTCTACACACAGTCAAAACATAAGACTGTAAGCAAGTGCTGCAGTCTACACCCCGGGGGCACTGCCCACCCCCCACCCCCCCTTTCTGGAACGACAGAATGCGCGTGCATCTGGCCCACAGCTCGGCTCACAGTCCTGCCCCAGCTGCACGGGCACTCTGTCCACACCACAGCTCTAGCCCAGTCGTCCCCGTCTCCAGTGAACCCCCTTCTTTCCATTAAAGTGGGTCTATGGCCGGGATATTTTCCCTCCTTTTTTGGGGGGATTAGTTTCCTATTGCTGCAGTGACAAATCACTACAAATGTAGTGGCTCAGTATGCATCTCACAGTTGCGAAGGCCCGAAGTCCAAAATTGGTCTCACTGGGGTTAAAATCAAGGTGCCAGCAGGATTATGTTCCCTCTAGAAGCACTAAGGGAGAACCCGTTTCCTGCCCTTGTCTGTTTTTTGGAGGGCACCTGCATTGTGACTCGTGTCCCTTCCTCCGTCTTCAAAGCCATCAGTGTTGAGCTGTCTTCCTCACCTCTCATTGGCTCCAAGCTCTCCTTCCACTGACACACCTTCTGACACTGACACGCTTCCCCCCTCCTTGGAAGGCCTCTTCCGATTACATTGGGCCTATGTGGCTAATCCAGGATAATCTCTTTAAGATTCTTAACGTAATCACATCAGTAAAGTTCCTCTTGCTGAGAACACATTCACGAGTTCCACAGACTAGGTCCCGAGCATCTTTGAAGGGAGGCCACTTGGCAGGGGGAGGAGCGGAACTGGGGCCTCAAAACATTTTTCTAAGGAGAAATACCACATGTTCAACTCTCTTCTTCAATCAAGAAGTGGGAATTTGCTGTGTGACACCAGGAGCTCAATCTAGTGCTCTGTGACAACCTAGAGGGGTGGGATGGGGTGGGATGTTCCGGAGGGAGTGGGTATATGTATATCTATGGCTGATTCATTGTGATGTGTGGCAGAAACCAATACAATATTGTAAAGCAATTATCCTCCAGTTAAAAAAAAGTAACATAACAACTTCTCCTATAAATGTGACAAACTTTGCAAAAAAATATACCTCTGCCTTTCTTCCTGTATCCATTTAACATCAAATTCCCTGCTATGAGGGAAGAAGAAATAATGAAGAGCCACAGATATAGACCCTGCATAAAAGAACAGGGGGAAGCTCAGTAGGTTGGGAAATCGTAGCGTGTGCCTCACTGGGAATGGAAGTTACAGGCCTTTGAAATGATTAGCTGTTAACCATTGTTCACAGCTCTTCAGGGCTCTACTCTGCAATCTTTTGGCGCCATTCATTTCTAAATATTCTTAAAGCATCAATAGAAACCGTGGCTCCTTTTCTTTACCACAAGAACTACCTGGGAAAAAAAAATAATAAAAATGGTGCTGCTCTGATTGAAGTGGGCACATGGAGACCCTCAAACAGTCTGTCAGATTCTAGGAACACGGTGTGAAATCTGTTTTGTGAGATCGATTCTCTGAGTGAAATAAAAATAAGTTAGAAATTACCGTTCAGAGCACTAGGGGAAACACCAAGTTGAAAATCACTCCTTGGAAGCAAAAGCAAGGACACAGTATTGTTTCGAGAGCTGGCTCTGGTTCTGAGACTTGATTTCCCCAGCTGTGCCATGTAACGCAGGTGCTTCCACACCAGAAGCCTTTAGTCACAAGAGTAAAAGGGTCAGTGTGCGATATGCTGGAAAGTACATAGGTCCAGAAACCAGGTGGGTGGAGCTCTGGCCCATTCATTCATTCATCCCGTATTTATAGAGTGCCTATCAAGGGCTTCCCTGATGGGTCAGGTGGTAGTCTACCCGCAATGCGGGAGACCTGGGTTCGATCCCTGGGTTGGGAAGATCCCCTGGAGAAGGAAATGGCAACCCACTCCAGTACTCTTGCCTGGAAAATCCCATCCATGGATGGAAGAGCCTGGTAGGCTACAGTCCATGGGGTCGAAAAGAGTCGGACAGGACTGAGTGACTTCACTTTCACTTTATCACGGGCAGAGGCACAGTCTGGGGGTGGAAGGGGACTCCGGGTAAAGAAACAGGGAAGTGTGGCACCGGCTGTCTGGCTGCGCTGTTGGACAGGGCTCTGTGCGTGAGGCACAGGGGAAGGCCTGGAGAGCTTTCCAGAGGAAATGGCGTTTGAGCTTGGAGCTAGAAGACACGGAGGAGTTGCCCGCGGAGACTGGGGCTGCAGGAGGCCGGGCTCACTGGACCTGGCCAAGCCCAGAAACGAAGAGAGGCGAAGGGAGCGGCTCTGCTGCCGAGTAAGCAGGGGCTGATGTTGCCGCAGGGCCTCGAGGCCCTGTGAAGGAGCTCGAACTTTCTCCCAAGAGCTAGGGGAACCATTACAGGTCCCAAGAACTGACTCATTGGAAAAGACCCTGATGCTGGGAAAGAATGAAGACGAGAGAAGGGGACGACAGAGGATGAGACGGTTGGATGGTATCACGGACGCGATGGACATGAATTTGAGCCAACTCCGGAGTTGCTGATGGACAGGGAGGCCTGGCGTGCTGCAGTCCACGGGGTCGCAAAGAGTCGGACACGACTGAGCGACTGAACTGAAAGTAAGGGCTCACACTTAAGTGGGGTTTGCTCCTTGCCAGCAAACTCAGTGACCGTGGACAGCGTGCTCTCCCAGCTCTCCCATCGGTGTCTGGCTGATCCCTGGCGTCGTTCCCCGCTCTGACCTTGGGACTCGGCGAGCAGTAAGTCCAGCTGGCCCGCCGGCCCCTCCGTTCCTGCGGCTCTCCCTGCACCATGACGCGCCAGGGGCCCTCGCTCCAGGCCTCCCCCGCCCGGGGTCGGTGCGCCTTCTGAAAATCGAGGCGGCCTTGCTCAGCTTGGAGCTGACAGGCGGTCGGTGGACCCGAGGACGGAACGTCGTGAGGCCAGCCGGGCGGCCAGAGGCCGCGGAAGAGAGCGGCTCCGGGATTTAAGGCGCAGCGGCTGCTTCCTAAATTTAGGAAGAATTTAAGAATTCTTCCTAAAAGCTCCCCGCCCCCCGCAACCCCCGCGCGCGCCACCGCAGGCCCCCGCCTCTGATCGCGCCCCTGGGCCTCGGAACACGGCCGCCGGGTCTCCGCAGGGCGGACCCCGGCCCCGTGTTCCCGCTCGCGGACCTCAGAGCCAGCCCTCCCGGGCGGGTGGCCCGGGGTAACCTCCACAGCCAAGGCCGCCGGAAGCGCGGCTCTCGGGCGCCGGGCCCGGGGCGGCCTCGGGTGTGCGCAGGCGCGGGCCGGGCGCGCCCGGGAGACGGGGCGCGAGCGGCCGGTGCTCCCGCGGGCCGCGGGCGCCCCCCAGTGGAAGCTGGGCGCCAGGGCACCCCGCGTGCGTCCACATGCGACCGGCGCGGGCTGGGAGAGGATGGCAGGCAAATCCCAGGCCAGGAGCCCAGCCAAGCGCTGTGTTTTTCCAGGTCCGCGCGGGGACCGGGAGACTGCCTGTTTGTTCGGTGGGAATAGTTTACTGGAAAACTAGGCGGAAGATATCCTGCAGATCAGCATGGACTGTATTGTTTGGGAGTCAACAGCCTGAAAAGTACGTGTCAGGTGACCGCAGTGCTGGGAACCACCCTCCCTCCTCCCTGACCTTGAGCGAGGCTCTGGGGGAGGACGGGGGAGGCAGCGGGGTGCAGAGGGCCGGGGTCAAGACTTAGAAGTGACTAGCCTGTTGTTGTTCAGTCGCTCAGTCGTGCCAGACTCTTCGCGACCCCATGGACTGCAGAACGCCAGGCCTCCCTGTCCTTCATTATCTCCTGGAGTTTGCTCAGACTCATGTCCATGGAGTCAGTGAAGCCATTCAACCATCTCATCCTCTCTCCTCCCCTTCTCCCGCCTCTGTTTTTCCCAGCATCAGGGTCTTTTCCAATGAGTCAGTTCTTTGCATCAAGTGGCCAAAGTATTGGAGCTTCAGTCTCAGCATCAGTCCTTCCAATGAATATTAAGGACTGATTTCCTTTAGGGTGAACTGGTTTGATCTCCTTGAAGTCCTCAAGAGTCTTCTCCAACACCACAGTTCAAAGGCCTCAATTCTTCAGCTCTCTGCCTTCTTTATGGTCTCTCACATCCCTACATGACTACTGGGAAAACACTGGCCAGCTCTCAAATCCCACCTCCTAGGTCTATGAACTGGGGATGACGCCCTCCCCTTTGCTCACCTCACAAAGACATAATGCATGTGGACTAAGAACAGTTCCAGAGAGGCAAGCTTTCTGCAGGGTGGGAGTGAAGATGGAGGGGCTGCTGGGGACTTGTCCAGTCATAACGATGTCTGAAGGGCATCCCACAAGGGGGGCTTAGCTGTGGAGAGTGGACCCCCACATGAGAGTGATCGTCGTGTGCCCTAGTCCACTTAGGCAACCTCGCTGCACACAGTCAGTCCTCTTGAAGTTCGTTGTTGCCAGCTAGCTAGGCGGGCCGAGTCCTCCCTGAGCCTGAGCTGTCCTTAACCTTCTGTGGTCCCTCCTTGTGCTTTTCTCCGGCAGTCAGTTTGGAATGTGTTTTCTTTCCTTGGAGATTCCAAGATTAATTACAAAGAAACGTTGCCACTCTGGGGGAAGTCATGCCTTCCAGGCGGGGGCATTTCTTGCATCTAGTTTCTGAACATTCATCCTGGCTGCAGGGCTCTGTGGTTCACAATGTAACCCCGTCTCACCTGCTTCCCCATAGGTTATCAGAGGCCTGGTAATGGAGGCTCCCATAACGATGCGAGGGTTGACCGTGAGTTTGGAAGAGTCACCGCGTGACTGTATGGTGACGCCCGTGTTTCATCTTTCTTAAGAAATGTCTAGACTGGATGACCTCACTGGAGATCTGGAACACAGCCCTCAGTACAGAGAGGGACAAACAGACGCAGAGAGGGAAAGTGAGTGGCCTGGGTTACTCAGCAAGCTGGCAGCAGAGCTTGAACTAGGTCTCGGGTCTGACACCCAGTTTATTCATTTATTGCACACATTGGTTGAGGGCCCGCTATGAGCTGGGCACGGTACTGGGTGCTAAGGATGCAGCTGGGAACAAAAGGAAATGACTGCCTAGACCTCATACCCTCTGGTGTGGATGTGTGGGATCGTGTCTAGACAGCCAGACTTGTCCCATCACGGTGTGCAGTTAGAAGTGCCGCGAAGCTGTGCTCCTTCTTGGAGAAGATGGTCTTGAGGGTTGGGAGAAGCCCGCTCATGCACTCACTTGTTAAATAAATACTGGTGGCTTCTCACTGTGTGTCGGCTGCTCTGGGGGACACACACAGCCCTACGAGCAAGACCCGTCTTCCGAAGCTGCCCGATCAGCAGGGCAGAGAAGTGTCTCTCAGCATCTCTACCTGCACTTCTGTGGTTTGTATGCTTATTGCTTTCCTCTCCAGCTCTCCTCCTAAAAAAGAGGCTTGTCGAAAACTCTGATTCTGAAATGGTGCCAACCCCTGCCCCAGAAGGCTTCTCACATCAGTCGCTGTTGCTGACTTATTGATGGACATCGTCCAGTGGCCTTGGGGAGGTGGTGGGCAGTCCAGCCACAGCCTGTAATGAGGAGAGACAAGCCAGCATCCACTCTGCAGTGAATAATAGAACAAAAAGCTCCCGACGCCTGCAGGATCAAAGCGCAGGAGCCCCAGTGTCTCTGGGTTAAGAAGATCAGCAGAGGGGCTGGGGCAGGTGGAGGGCACCTTGGACTTTCTGGGAGGGAGGTCTGGGTTATGGAGGAAACTTCAGCTGGAGAAGGGGTTTCTGTGCTTTATGGAATGTTCTTCTGTGGCTCTCTGCACCTTCCCTGATGGGGGCTCTTCCCTCCACCCTCCCTCTCTACTGACCCCTCTAGGCCTAAAGAGATGGAGAGTGAGGAGGAAAGACTGGATGTACCGGGAGTTGGGAGACACTGGATCCCTGAGCTTAGACAAGACTGAATTCCTTCCCGGCCCTCTGTCTTCCCCTCTGTACCATGAAGAGGTTGGAATATGATCATGAACTTTCTTCTTGCTTTTGTAAGCTGTGTTTCTCTAAAAAGAGGTGGAGAGAATCCATTGTTTAGGATCCTTGTCCAGTTACTTGCAGGCCAGGCAGAGGAGTCGTCAGATCTTTCCTGCGTCCCTCCTCAAACTCAGCCTCCGAACCCCTCTTTCTCAGGGGCAGCCAGCAGGAGGTCAGGCAGGAGATCTGTGTTGTTTACTCCCTCACCCCATCTATGCTCAGTGGAGAAACCAGCAGCAATCTTAGAGTAAGTTTTTTGGGGGAGGGTGAATTATTATTTGTATTTTTAATCTTAAAAGAATGTTTAAAAATATTGATATTAACGTTAGTGCCTGAAAATACACATGCAGTTCTAGAGTTGAAGACCCTGGTGATACGAGGTGCTGCTGGGAGCTGAGCAGATGTTTATCTTGGGCAGGAAGACCCCGCAGAGTCCTCCACACGCTCTTGCTTTGAGTACCACACCCTATCCGCTCCTTGTAAAAGTGTGTGCGCGCATGCTGCCTGTGGGCCCTGAGTCAGCCTGAGTCTTGACCCTTTTATCTCTCCTCCTCAGTAAGCTGGTAGAGGAGGTAAGTATATAATTAGAGGAGGAAATATGTCAGTCAGGAAATAACTCATTTTACTAGAGGAAAGTCATTAAAAACCCTTCCTTTTGTTTGTGAGCACAGGGACCTCTGGGCAGGTAAGGAGTCGCAGAATAGAGCTGGGGTCGGGGGTCGGGGCAGGGAGAAACAGACTGTTATTCAAGACAGACAATCCCATGTTTGATAGACACCCAAGACTGGAACATGGAACCCAGTGCATGGGTCCACTCAGCCAGAGCCTGGAAGTGTACACACACACTGCTCAGACCTGTGTGGTGACACGCCTGGACTCACATGTCCCCTCGGCATCTTTACAGAGACATTCAGTGTAGCGTGGAGACCCAGTGTTACGGTTGAACGGGGTGCCTCAGAAAGCTGGCCTCCCAGCCTAACCTTGTGTGAACGCGGCTCCATTGGCAACAGGAGTCTCTGCCGCATCAGCTGTAAAGGTGAGATCGCACTGCAGCAGCGTGGGCCCGGCTCCAGCGTGGCTGGTGTCCTTATACAAAGGGGAGAGTTAGGACGCCGGCAGAGGCAGACAGGGACGGTGGCCACGTGGAGTGCTGCTGCTCTGGGCCAAGGGAAGCCGGACCTCCAGCACCTGAAAAAACCACGGGCCGCTCGCGCACAGCGCCGCGGGGGGGCGTGCGGCCCTGCACCACAGTCATCTTGGCCTTCTAGCCTCAAGACTGAGAAAATAAACTTCTCTTGTTTTAAGCTGCGATGCCTTGTTATGGCGGCCCTAGGATCCAAGGTAGGAAGAATCCGGGGCGTGCCCACACCAGGTGCCCACACCAGGCACCCACAGCGCCTCCGGCATAGACAGCAAGAGCTCCTCCTGTAGGATGGTCCCTCCGCAGCCTCCGCCGCCGCCTGGAGCTCACACCAGCGGCCCTAGCCCCCACTGTCCCGGGACTGTCTCTTATACACATCTTGATGTGTATAAGAGACGGGTCAAGCACCAGGCGGGGCTCCCTCTGCCACACTGCAGGTTCTCAGCAGCTGCCCACTGTACACAGGAGAGTGCATGTGTGTTGAGGCTACTTCCATCCATGCATCCCTGCCTCTCCTCTGTGTCCACAAGTCCATCTCCTACATCTGTGTCTCCATTCCTTCCCTGCCAACAGGTTCATAGTACCTTTTTTCTAGATTCCTTATCTATCTGTTCATACAGGATGTTTGTTATTAACTGAATCTTAACAAGCACAGGATTTTCCCCGTTCACCGAAGAGGAAACGGCGGCACCCAGAGGTTGAAGAACTTGCCCAAGTTCTCCCCAGGCGGGGAGCTTGGAGGGGGAGCTTGGAGGCTGGTGTAGATCCTGCTTGTGTCTGCGGCACCTGGCGATGACTCTTTCCTCGGGGCTGTGGTAAGGGCCGTGTCCCGAGCAGGGCTGGACTGTCTCTTGCTGCCTCGTGAGTCTGGGGCTGTGATGTCCACAGCCAGAGCCCTGGCGCAAAGGCTTGCCTTCGCCTCCGTCTGTTGGATCTTCGGTGTTCTGTGTGGAGAAGGTAGGCAGGACGGGAGAGTGTGAGCTGAGAGCTTCGATCACTCTGCTCTTTGTACGCATTTTGATTCAAGAATACTTTATTCATTGAGGAATATTTTGCATACCATATTATACACACAGTGAGCGTGTAAGGGTTGATGAGATTTGACAAATAGATCTAGTCACATAACCACTACTCCAACAAAGGAATGACCACTTTCATCACCACAGAAAGCTCCTTGTACACTTTTATAGTCAAAACTCTGTCTCTCTCCCAGGCAACCCCTGATCCCACTTCTAACACCACAGATTAATTTTGCCTTTTTTCCAGCTTCACAGACATGGGAATACAGAATATGTGCTTTTTTGTGTGTTTGATTCCTTTTACTCAGTGTAATTATTTTTGAGACTTATGCATGTGGTTATATACGCCAATAGTTCATTCTTCTTTTTTTATTGCTGAGTAGTGTTCTGTTGTACATTCTTTGCAACTGCCCAATGGACAAGAATCTGAGTGAACTCTGGGAGATGCAGGAGAAGGACAGGGGAGCTTGGCAAGGAGCAGTCTATAGGGTCACAAAGAGCTGGGCGTGACTTAGCAACTGAACAACAGGTATTTCATTGTTTGAAGGTACCACATTTGTTTATCTGTTCAACTGTTGGTAGCAGTTGTCCGTGAGATTCTCCAGGCAAGAATACGAGAGTGGGTAGCCATTTCCTTCTCCAGGACATCTTCCCAAGTTAAGGACGGAACCTGGGTCTCCTGCATTGCAGGCAGGTTCTTTACCATCTGAGCCATCAAAGCAAACTATTACAAACAAAACTGCTAAGAACATTTGTATGTTTCTATGTGTGAACATGGGTTTTCATTTCATGAAAACACTACTCAGCAATAAAAAAAGAAGAATGAACTATTGGCATATATAGCCACATGCATTTGCCTAATAGTTGGAGGACTGATGTATGTTTAACGTTTTTAAGAAATTGTGAAATTCTTCTCCTAAAGAGGTTGTGCTATTTGACACTCCCACCAGTAGTGTAGGAGGACTCTAGTCGTTCCAAATCTTCACCAGCACTTGTAATAACTATTTTTAATATTTTAGTGGTTCTGTTGGGTATGAAGAGGTATTTCACTGTGGTTTTAATTTGTATTTCCCTGAAAATTATATAGATGTTGACAATCTTTTAATGCACTTATTGGATATTGCTTCCAAGTTTAATTTTTTTTATTATTGAGTTGTAAGACTTCATGATAAATTCTGGACATGAGTCATGTCAGATATGCACATTTTGAATAGTCTCTGCCAGTCTGTGACTGCTTTTTCATTTTTAAACACAGCCCTTTTAAGTTCTTTGTCAGGAAGCGTGTGGATGTCCGTTTCCTTAGGGCAGGTTACTGCAGTTTTGGTTTTTCTTCTCGTGGGGTCACATTTCCCGGATTCCTCATGATCCTTGTAGCTTTGCATTAGTGTTTGCACATCTGAAGATTCAGCCACCTCTTCCAGTCTTTACAGATTGCCTTCAGCAGGAAAAGCCCTTCACTAGTCAGCCCAGCCAGAGACTGGGCAGACAGTTAGTGAGGACCACAGCCAGTGGGATGGGGCTGCTCTTGGGGTCCCCAGGTGGGCCTGGTGCCAGGGCTGGACACACAGTTAAGGAAGTCAACACTATGTTTCTGTTATCATTGTTGGAGCTCAAGATTCATAGTTGTAAGTTCCCTTGGTCCTATTTTGGTAGAAGATGGGGTCTGAATAAATGATACCATAAAGCCAGCTCAAGTTACTGAACAGGACCTCTGACTCTGAAAGCCCAAGGGGTCCTGTTTGCTCTGCTCTTTATTCTGTCTTGCTCCCTCCATGCTTTTTGGCATCCTCTCCAGCTTCATTCTCATGCATCCCCATGGATACATTCCTATATCCGCTAACAGGCAGATACCCTCAAACCAACAGGCTGCATATTAGACAGTTGAGAACCTTGGACTAGAAACTGGTGGAGATAAGAAGACCCAGAAGTGACTGATCTCCTTGTCTCTAGGGAGCCTATGATGATTGATGGAGACAAAGGTCATTAGGAAAAGAGCAGGAGAAACTTTATAAACCAATAAGGAGAAGCCCATCTATCAGCGCACGCAGGAATGATACGAGGGAAGAGGGGCTATAATAGACGAGGACCTTCTAGGAACTGGAAGGGTCCTGCGAAGGTGTATAGCCCGACTCCTGTTAAGAAGCAGATCACCCCACTCCCAGCCCTTCCTTGACAAACACCTTGACTTTGTGAGATGAAGCTTGAAGACAGGGAGGAGGTGCTAATTGCAGCCTATATTCATGAGGATTGTACCGCAATAACACAACTCATACCATCAAGTTAAAAAGAGGAATATTTTGACTCATGCAACCGAAAAGTCTAGAGGATATGTCTGATTAGACAAAGATTTCCACAATATCACCAGGGCTCTATCTATCCCAGGCGCTCTCCTGATGGTGAGCATGGGGCTGCCAATAGCCAAAGGCTCACATCCCACCAGACTAGCAACCTAGAAAGAATAAAGCTTCTTCCCCAAAACCTTTGGGAGAAAATCCCTGCGGAAGGACCTGATTGCCTGGGTTTGGGTCACATGGCCACCCAAGGGCACGAAGTATCCTGATTGGTCAGGACAAAGTCTCCTGCACATCAGTGAAGATGGACAGCAATGGTCCCTCCAGAAAAAAAAGAATTCTTTTACCAGAGGGACTAGGGAGGCTGGTTCTGGACAGGAAGCATAATAGAAGCGCACTGTGCAGTCCACATCTTAGCTCCGTGTCTGATTACACGAAGTAAAGAAGGGAATCAGTTCTTGTGGATGTAGGACTTTCACATGGATGACACGGAGGCCTGAGAGCAGGAATGCACCTTGAGATGTGTGTATTCTAACCAGGTGTCGCCCAGGGCACAGACGTCTTCCGGTGGGAAGCCTCAGAGACTACACTCCAGAGCCTCTTTATCCTGGTAACCAGCTTAACTCACAGAGAGCCGCCCTCTGGAAGACAAAGGCACAGAGATGGACAGAAAGAGCCGACAGGGGGATTCTAGTCCCTCCCCTCCCCTCTCGCCACCTGGACTCCCAGGACCACAGGGCTGGACCTCATCATGCTTGGGCCCTGGAACACAGGAAGGGTGTCAGGTAGGTGGGCCATGGGGGACACGCCGTGTGGTCTTCCTCCCCCCAACCCCCTCCACCTCAGCACAAGCAGCAAGCAAGCTACGGAAGCCATGGAAGGCAGCGTTCAGAAATTTAAAAGATAAACGTGCACGGGGTAATTGAATAGCATTCTGCTGAGAAACGAGCTCTCAGAGCTGATAATCAAGACTATGCTTCACCCAAGGGGCTCTGTCTGCCTCGCTGTGCAGACGCGGCAGCTGGAACCCTGGGGAGGGCTCTGCGGGGACTGGCGGGGGCCAGTCCTTGGCTTCAGGTCAGGTTGAAGGCCTGAGTCGCCCAGCAGTGGGCAGCGAGCAAGGTTCCGAGGGGATGGATGGTGGAGGCTGAACCCTGAGATGGCTGAGGGGCCTCTAGGTGCCAAGATTCGGATTCTACTGCCATGATTTTTTCAGATCCAGCCATCAGGTGTCTATCGAGAGCGTACTATACTATCTGGACCAGGCTCAAATCTGAGGGATAAAAACACAAAGGAATAATAAAAATGCAAATCGTTTATACAGTACTTAGTATGCACCAAGCATCATTTTAAAGTGATTTCCATATAGGACTAATTTGATCTCGGCAGCAACTGTGGGAGGTAAGTGTTACCACTGGCCTGGTTGTACCCTTGAAGAGACTGAGGCACAGAGTTTAATTTACTCAAGTTCACAGAGCCAGTAAAGAGAGCATGGGGTTCAGACCCAGGTGACGGGAGAAAGAATATGAGATATTGATAACAGAGTGCCCGCACACGTGACTTCGCTGTCCTGTTGAGGTGAGCAGAGTCCGAGGATTTGAAAAGGCAGGGGGGTGGAGGAGACCAGGAGCTGAAGCGCTCTCTGGGGCCTTTTGGCCAACCCTCTCTGAGGCCTGGCCTCCCAACCTGGAGAGAGCCGTGGCTGGATCTGTCCTCTGGGACCCTTCCTCCCAGGTATGTAGCAACCCACCCCCTCCAGACCCACCTCTCTCTCCTTTCCCCCCTTCTCTGGTTATCGTAATTATTTGGGAATTTACAGAATAATCCGTCACCAAGTCCTCCAGAACAAATTGAATGTCAGGTTTATAAAACAACCTAATAAAGCAGATGGCATTGCCCACTGGTAAATCTCTCCCCCACTTCCTGCCCCACCCCCTCCCCACTTTAGTGTCTCCGAAGCTGACAGATTATCCATTTACAGGCAGATTAATCCTGAACAGTACAAACATGGGGAGAAAATTACACTTTCTTGTCTCTGTAATTGCTAGGAAGGACGCATTAATCTGTAAAGCCCAGAGGAAAGGCCCATCTGTCTGCTCACGCAGACGCGGGGGCGTCTGGGAAGGAAGGAGCCGCCTCCAGGTCGGTCTGTCCGTCTGCCTTTTTATCAGCAGCCACTTGCCCGGGGTGGGGGCCCTCTCACTCTCTCCCTCGCCCTGGAAGCTGGGCACCTGCAACCTCAGACAGACCCCCATCCCCGTCCGCGAGGCAGGCAGGGCTCAAGGCCCGACAGCTCGGGCTCCAGGCCGAGGCCCGAGGCTCTGCCGCCGGCCTTCCTTCTCCTTCCTGCCGAAGCTTTGACCACTGAGGGGTCCGTCAGCCTCGCTCTGCGGTGATGCCGTGTCGGCCTCGGTGTCCACTCTCGGGGTGGCCCTTGCGGGAACGCCAAGAGGCGTTTCTTCAGTAACATTTGGGTTCAGTGTCCCCTTCCCCACTCTCTTCACCGCTTTAAAACTTCCTGCAGATTGACGCACTTCCCGCAACGCCATTCCCTCCTCTTCCGGAACCTTCTCTGGTAGTGAGGTGTGAGGCATTAATTGTCTCCTTGAGGCCTGTCGGAGCCGGCAGGAAATGTCACGATCGGGATCTCCCCACCCCTCCAGCTCAAGAGCCCTACAGCGACCTGGACCAAAAGACTCCCGCCCTTCCAGCCCACCCCACCTTTGGAATTTAGGGCGGGCTCCCTCCCTCCCTGTGTCTGGGGATGAGGGGGGGTGCGGCAGGGGGGCAGATTTATCTAGAGTGGGAGACAGGCCAGTCCTGGCAGATCCTCCTGTGACAGAATGACCCCGTAGAGCCTCAAATGAGAGACGGAGGAGATACAGATGAGGATGGGAGGGAGAGACAGAGGACACAGTCAGAAACACCAAGTGACCAGGAGAAAGAGAAAATGGAATAAAGGAGAAATAAGTCCAGGAAAATCCATGGACGGAGGAGCCTGGTGGGCTGCAGTCCATGGGGTCCCTAAGAGTCAGACACGACTGAGCGACTTCCCTTTCACTCTTCACTTTCCTGCATTGGAGAAGGAAATGGCAGCCCACTCCAGTATCCTCCTGTGACCGAATGACCCCGTAGAGCCTCAAATGAGAGACGGAGGAGATACAGATGAGGATGGGAGGGAGAGACAGAGGACACAGTCAGAAACACCAAGTGACCAGGAGAAAGAGAAAATGGAATAAAGGAGAAATAAGTCCAGGAAAATCCATGGACGGAGGAGCCTGGTGGGCTGCAGTCCATGGGGTCCCTAAGAGTCAGACACGACTGAGCGACTTCCCTTTCACTCTTCACTTTCCTGCATTGGAGAAGGAAATGGCAACCCACTCCAGTGTTCTTGCCTGGAGAGTCCCAGGGACGGGGGAGCCTGGTGGGCTTCTGACTATGGGGTCGCAGAGAGTTGAACACGACTGAAGTGATTTAGCAGTAGCAGCAGTAGAGAACTCCAGGACAAGGGGTCATAATTTCTGCTTTCCGGATGGTGGGCATCTCTTAGGATCTGAGAGCCTCCGTTTCCTTAGCTTCCATAGCACTGCTTCCAAAGGTGCTGGCCCTCAGATAAGTGGGCACATTCCCAGCACACCCCCAATTTTGTCTAGAGGTGCTCCAGGTGCCCAGAGTCCCGATGTATAGTAGGAACCTCTTATCAGCCTAGTGTGCTTCCCAGAACACTTCGCTCCCACCCTCTGGACTGCAGACCAGCTTTGGCTAGGCGTCTCCAAAGAGGTGGCCTGTGAGAGAGGGTGCCACGGCCCGAATCGTGGTCACACAGGTCCACTTCTCTTGTCTGGGAATTGATGGATGCAGAAGGGCTCCGCACAAGTGTTCCAGTCTTTGCCTTTGGACTCCAAGCTCTTTGCACAGATGTTACCCACTACTCCGGGAGGATGTTTGAGGATGGCTCTAATCAGCGTTTCTCAGAATATGTCCCGGGGAGCACTGTTGGTGCTTGAGCTATTTTCAGCGCTCCACAGTCAAATAAATTTAAATGGTTCTGGGCTAACAAAGTTTAATAATGTCATTTCCTCTCTTTCACTTCTGGCATTTTTTTTACCCTCTTTTCTTCTCTGCTCTGGTTGATTTTTCTCCATTTCTGTGTTTTCTTCTTACCCTCTATATTATAAAGCATCGATTGTAGGTTTGATACATTCCCAGTGAAATGATAAATACCAGCTCATTTTGGTTTCATGCTTTCCCTTTTAAAATGAATGATTAAATTCTACAGTAGATATATTTTTAAAATTGACTATTATAATTTTAAAAGAGAAAAAAAATGAGTGACTCTGACCTTAGGGTCCCAAAAGCTTGAAGGTAATACCATTCCATTTTCATTTACTAGTTTCAATAAGACTCACTGCAACATAAATTGTAGAGTAATGATATGTAAATTATCTAGAGAAACCAACAAAGCACTTAATTTTATCCCCTTAAATGTCATAATTAATGCTGGTTGAACATCTAAAGTTTGGAGGGCTAGTTTTATTAGGTATGAGTTTGGGTGATAAAGTGAAATTTTTTGCTTATTATGTTTCTAAGAGTCTCAAAGTTTTTCAACCAATTAGCTTGTTAATGTCTAAAGAGGTAGATTTTTTTTTTTTTTTGGCCTTTTTATTCGGGAACCATTTCTTCATTCTGGCACTGTATCTTCCTAAAGTGACAAACCAGAATCAGTCCTCCACATACTATGCAAAGATCAGGGCCATTTTTTTTTTTTTAATTTGTAAAGTCTGATGTTATACATCTTCAGAAGGTACAGGGGTAAGAAAGAAATACTACCTTTGCCATTAAAAAGAAAAGACAGTATGAGAAAGCATCCCTCCTAAAGATGTCATTGAGAACTTCACAGACAAAACCAGCTGGTTTAGAAAATAGGAAGTGAAGTGAAAGAGCGCTGGAGAATGAAGAGCTGAGTTCCCTAGGTGTCAGATCTCATGTTTGCTTACAATGTTTCCTGTGCCTAGACTGTCTCTCTCACACTCTGTATACCCACTCACGTCCATTTGTGGTATCTCCTTTCCTTTACCAAGTTGGTAGAGTTGACTCCTCCTTTTCCGGGCCTTCACTGTATGTGTTCCATATTTCTGTTAGCATTTTATTGAATTTTAATTTTATTTCATGTTGCAAGATTCAAGAGTCAAGAAGCTTGATAAACTCTAAATAGGATACACTTAAAGAAGACTACACCAAGACGCATCATAATAACAATTGTGAAAATTAAAGCAAAGAAAACCTTTTGAAAGCATTTAGAGGGAAAAACGACACTTTACATACAGAGGAACAAAAGTTCTAATTACTGGAGGTTTCTCATTAGAAACTCTGCAGGTCAGAATACAGTGGCACCTCATCTTTCAAGGGTTGAAAAAAAAGAACAGCCAACCCAGAACTCTATATGCAGCAAAAGTATACTTTAAGTAGGAAGTCAGAAGAGACTTTTGGAGGGAAGCAAAAGAGAAGTTGTCACTAGATTACCTGTTCTGTGAGAGGTGTTAAAGAAAATATATCAGGTCATAAAAATGATAACAAAAGAAAATTTGGTCTTGAGGAATGAAGAGAGCAAAACGTAAATGGTAACTATCTGGGTAAATATCAGAGACCATGTTTTCCCCAGTCTTTAGGACATGCATAAGTATAGAAGGCAGAGGTTATAACACCACCTGGCAGAATTTTCAGTCTATGAAGATATAATACAAATAATGATAACATAAAGGTTGGTTGAGGGGAATAGTAAAGGAGTTTATATGATTGCAAAGCTTCTACATTTTACTTGAAAATGAAAGTGTATATACTATAATCTCTAGAGGAAACACTACAAAGTAATACAAACAGATTTACAAAAATGCCAATAGAAAATAAAAATAGAATATTAAAAATTAATTAATCCCAAAGGGGACTGGAAAGGGGAGATATGGATATAAATATCAAGGGGAAAAATAGAAAACAAATAGTAGAATGGCAGAACTAAATTCAGCAATATTAATAATTACATTAAATGCTAACGGTTTGTATGTGTGCTAGTTGCTCAATTGTGTCCAACTCTTTGTGATCCCATGGACTGCAGCCTGCCAGATTCCTCTGTTCATGGAATTTTCCAGGCAATAATACTGGCGTGGGTAGCCATTCTCTTCTCCAGGGTATCTTCCCGACCCAGGGAGCAAACACCCGTCTCCCACACTGCAGGCAGATTCCTTACTGTCTGATCCACCAGAGAAACTCTGCTAATGGCCTAAACCTGTTAATTAAGAGCTAGAGTTTGACAACATGAATAAAAAACAAACAAAAAATCTATCATTTTTTCCCTTCAATTGACATTCTCTAAGTACAAAAAAACAGTCTTAAAGTAAATAGATAGCATTCAAGTAATAAGCAAAAGAAGCCTAGAATGGTTATTTTAAAATCAGACAAAATAGTCTTCCAAATAAAGAGTATCACTCGTTTACTTTTCAAGACAAAGGTGGACTATTCAAATAACAATTCATCAGAAAAACATAACAATCTAAACTTTAAGGAACTTAATAACAAAGCCATTCCAGTTTTAGAAATAAAAATAATAAAAATAAATACACAGCATTGATGAAGCTCAAATAACTGTACTTAGTGAAAGAAGCCAGGCAAAAAAGTACACACCGTATCCCCTATTTATGTAAAATCCCAGAAAATACACACTAACTAATGACAGGAAAGAGACAGAGGATGGAGGTAGAAGGTGGGATGGATGTTCAGATCACAAAGAGACTTCTGGGGACAATGGACATGTTTTCGATCTTTATTGTAATGATGCTTTGTTTGTAAGGACATTTGTCAAAACCGAATGAATTGCGTAAGTTTATATATGTGTGGCTTCATGTACTTCAGTTTTATCTCAATAAAATTGGAGAAAAGTGAATGCTTAAAAAATCATGTATTAATACCTCTAACTCCGATCCAGTACTACAAGATTTTTCTCCTCCTTTTCTCATTTTTTATTTGTGTCTCATATCTCTACAATGATTCTCTCCAACAGATTCTCAATGTCCCTTGTTCTCAACAACATCAATATATTTGCTCGTTGCTGTAATACATGCAAATAATCTTGAAAGTACTGTACTTATACCACTACTAAAACAGTGCTGTCAGAAAAAGTTCAAAATTTCTTTGCATTTACTTTTAGAATACGTCTAACTGAGGAGGTATAGACATCCAAGTACTATGATCAAAAGTTAGTGGTATTAATTTTTCCTTCTGTATAGTTATCTTACCAATTTAATACTCAGATAGGCTTATTCCTGTTTACATTCAGTTCTAAGGTCTTTTCCCACATGTTCGATGAGTTAGCTTTATTTTTTGTATGGTAAAATGTTTACAGGGGTCAAAAAAATCAAAACTGTGGAAACAGTATACTTAGAGACATTTCTGACTCTTTGTTAGCTTTTCTTCCTTATTCTAATGCATTCCCTTCAGATAACCAGATTCACTCACTTCTGATTCATCTTTCTTGTGCTTCTTTTGCAAAAATGGGTATATATTCTTATTTCACCCTCTTTCTTACAAAATAGAGCATACTATCTGTGTCTTCTATTTAAAAATACCATGGAAATAATTTCAATTTACAGAGTTATTTCTCATTTTTATAGCTGCATATTATGACGTTGAATGAATATACTGAGCACCGAAGAATGATGCTTTTGAACTGTAGTGTTGGCGAAGACTCTTGAGAATCCCTTGGACTGCAAGGAGATCCAACTAGTCCATTTGGAAGGAAATCCATCCTGAATATTCATTGGTAGGACTGATGTTGAAGCTGAAACTCCAATACTTTGGCCACCTGATGCGAAGAATTAACTCTCGTTTGAAAAGACCTTGATGCTGGGAAAGACTGAAGGCGGGAGGAGAAGGGGATGACAGAGGATGAGATGGCTGGATGGCATCACCGACTCAGTGGACATGAGTTTGAGTAAACTCTGGGTGTTGGTGATGGACAGGGAGGCCTAGTGTGATGCAATCTATAGGGTTGTGGAGTTGGACATAACTGAGTGACTGAACTGAACTGTGTGAATATACAATGACTTATTCTACCAATCTGCTCTGCATATATGCCTGTAGATTGTTCTTAATATTTTGTTACTATGAATAATACTACAGTGAATAACCATGTGCATATTTTGTTTTATATTTTTGAAGATGGATCTTCAAAGTAAATTAATATAAATAGGATTATTGAGTGAAAGGAGAAGGAAATGGCAACCCACTCCAGTGTTCTTGCCTGGAGAATCCCGGGGAGGGAGAAGCCTGGTGGGCTACTGTCTATGGGGTCGGACAGACTCCTGATAGTGCAGCAATACCACACTGTTTTAATTTTAGAGTAAGCCTCAGTGTTTTAATTGGTAAGCTAAATCCCCTCATGTACTGTAATACTGTTAACTAAGGAGTTACTTCTGCCATATTATTTCGTATTTTTCATTTACTCTACATTCCCTTTGTCTTTTATTTTGTCTCATTTTCATTGCATAGATAAATCATCTTATGCTATTTAAAAGTTTTCTTTTCTATATTTATTATTATTGCGGTTGTCTTTAAACCTATTCATACATTTATTTGCTTGACAGTGTCTAAAATCTTAGTTTTAAGAGTTATAAATATGTTTTTCTTTTTAAAATCTTTTGTTTGATCCCTACTTTTTCAGACAACAACAAGCTTTATGAAAGTATTTGATCATTCTTTCATTGAATTTCTCTTGCAGCACTTTCCTGGATTTATTTCTCTTTATATTTGAGTGCTCTTGCAAGAGTTATCAGAATGGGATTTTGTATTCTAAACCCCATATGTCTGGAAATATCTTGATAACACTTGCAGTAAATGACGATTTGTCTAAATGTAAAATTCTAGGCTCAGTGTTCTTTTCCTTTAATACTTTAAAAATATTTGTTTTCTTTTACCCAGTGGACTGCTAAGAAGTCTGATTAAATCAGTCTTTACCTCTTTAAATCATCTGTTTTTCTTTTGGAAGCTTTTAGAAGTTTTCTGCATCTTTGATTTCTGAATTTCACAAAAATATATCTAGATGTGCGTTTTTCTTGATTATTCTACTTGGCACTCTATAAATCTTTTCAGTCTCAAGTTTTTCATCTTTTGTTTAAATTTCTTCAAATATTTCTTTCCTTCTGTTTTTTCCTTTCTTGCTTGGAATTCCATCATTTGAATATAAATATCTCTGTTAACTTACAACATTCTTAGTCTTTCTTTAAAAATTTCTATCTTCTTTTGATGACTTCTAGAAGAATTCCTCAACATGAGTTTCTGGTTTGTATATTCTGTCTTCAGGGTTATCCTTCCAGCAATTCATCTCTTTTATTTATTTCAATTATTATTCTAATACATGATTTTTATTTATTTGCATGACTTATTTCATATTCAGGAGAAGGCAACTTATACACATCTTATAAATATCTCTGTTAACTTACAACATTCTTAGTCTTTCTTTAAAAATTTCTATCTTCTTTTGATGACTTCTAGAAGAATTCCTCAACATGAGTTTCTGGTTTGTATATTCTGTCTTCAGGGTTATCCTTCCAGCAATTCATCTCTTTTATTTATTTCAATTATTATTCTAATACATGATTTTTATTTATTTGCATGACTTATTTCATATTCAGGAGAAGGCAATGGCATCCCACTCCAGTACTCTTGCCTGGAAAATCCCCTGGATGGAGGAGCCTGGTGGGCTGCAGTCCATGGGGTCGCTAAGAGTCAGACACGACTGAGCGACTTCCCTTTCACTTTTCACTTTCATGCCTTGGAGAAGGAAATGGCAACCCACTCCAGTGTTTTTGCCTGGAGAATCCCAGGGACGAGGGAGCCTGGTGGGCTGCCGTCTATGGGGTCGCACGGAGTCAGACACGACTGAAGTGACTTAGCAGCAGCAGAAGCAGCAGCAGCATTTCATATTCAGTGCATTTGTTGAGAATATTTCTTATGCTTATTTAAAAATCTTGGTCCACCTGTCCCAGTTATCTTGCTTCATGGGATGCATGGTGTTCAGTTTGTTCTCTTTCTGTTAAAGTGGTTTCATTTCTCACAGTCAAATGATTTTGGCCTGTAAACATATTCCCTTGGGAATATAGTGACTCTGTCTCTAAAGTATAGTGGGGGGAGGTTCTAAAATCTTAATTGGTGAGTTAGGTGAATCCTCTTGGTGAATTTAAAGGAGAGGGTGAGGATGAGCTCCAAGGCAGAGAACCTTTGGTTCTGCAGAAACTCTCTTGATTTGTCCCAGGAACCTGCTGCCCTTTGCCAATTTAGGGTCCCTTTTAGACCCTGTTCCTTTACTGTGTACTCCTCTCTGTCTGGCATTCTCCTTTGAAAGAAGCGGAACTTGAGAGGCAGCCAGATCCTTAGTAGATGAACCAGCCTTGACCCCTGGGGGCTAAGGAAGAGTGCTGGGCGGACAAGCAGACTCCAGAGCGCAACCGGAGGCACAGTCCTGGCCCCATCAGCTCTGTCTCAGCAGGGCTCCAGGATTTCTCGAACACTCTTGGGATTCCAGAGGTCTCTTGTGATGCTGCTTGCTCTGCATGGACAGTGGTCTTCTCACGGTGGCTGTGTGTGTGTCTGGGTGTGGGTTGGGGGAGAGGAGGGCAGCAGAGCTTCAGAGCCAGCCCAGTCTCCCACTGGGGCTTCTCCCCGCTGTTCCCACTCACCCACCCCACCCCCACCCCCTTGCAAAAACACAACTGTTCTCAGTTTTCAGGAGCTTTCTGTCTCCCAGGGGTTCTCATCTGGCTCTTTGGAGCATCACACTGCTGTCCACCTGTAGCGTCGATGGTCCAGTTCTGGGATTTTGCTTGGAAAGCACCTGCAGCCTTTTGATCAAAACTTGAGACTCTGCTGCTCCCTCTAGGCAGCTCTGGGTTTCTTCACCAGGTACAAGGAGGTCCTATGGCATCCCCACAATCCATCAGTCAATAAATCAAAGACCCAAGGGCTTGCCCTCAGGCTTACTGATATAGTGAGCACCCTTCGCAATGGCTACACAACTGAGGCTTCCAGCCTTCCGAAACCTATTTCCTGAGAGGGTACCACTGCCCTTCTGACATTCTTGATCACCTCTCATCTTTTTAGATGTTTCCGTAGTGCTTCCATTAACCAAACTATAGCATTTTGTATAAACTTGTTATGACCTCTTTCCCTTTGCATCATAATTATTTGTGTTTCTGTCTCCCTAGCGAGAGTGTGAGCTCCCCTAGGGCAGGTAGTGTCTAAAATTTTTCCATGTACTGCTTGTTGTCTGCCATAGGGCTTGGCATAAAAAAAAAAGCACTGGGTAAATGTGTGTTGAATCAAATTGAATGATGCGAGTTAAAAGGAGATAAATGCTTGAAAAGAGGTATTTGGGCAAGAAAGAAAGTTCTTTATCACTGGGGGATCTGGGAGGTTTTCTTAGGAAGGTGACATCTGAGGGTTCTAGCTGATGGAAAGAGAAGAATGCTTGGGGTGCAAGGAACACCAGGAGGAAAGGCACAAAGACAGGAAAGCGCAGGGTGTTCCTTTTCTTGAGCTTCTTTGTGAATCCCTTGCAGTGCCTTAGACATAAGCGGTGCTGAGAATAAACTGCACTGAGTGGAATTAAATCTCTGTCCCTTCTTGCCCCGCTAGGAGGGTGAGCCATGAGCTGGAGATGCCCGGTGGTCATAGAGGACTTTGGGTCAGAAGGAAAAGAACTTTTCTTTGGTGCAAACACATCTGAGTGTCCATTGTTTCATATCCTGCATCGATCAAGGTCCTGCAGAAACTACATGGCACACGCAGACAATGTGACGGAAGGAGAGTTTAAAGGAAGAGTTAGAGCCGGGTGAAACCAGCAGGGGGGTGGTCAGTTACCTCCGGGCCAGCGAAGACCGTGCTGAGGCCTGAAGGCCAAAGGGAGGACGATGTGCCGAGTGTGAAGGGCCATCCCGCAGCAGCTGGCCTCCTCTGCTGCCCCATCCCGGTGTGTACGCGTCAGGAGGTGCAGGCCCTCTGACCACCTTCTCCTCCTGCCCTTTGAGTCCTCCCCAGTGCCTCCCATTGGCCAAACCCAGCTGGAAGCCTCCAGGGACACAGAGCAGGTGGGGAAGGTGAGGGTAGGTCTCCAGACGGGGACTCTCTAGTTTGTCTTGCTTAATTCTCACAACGACCCCACTTGATTGTTCAGTCATTAAGTTGTGTCCAATTCTTTGTGACCCCATGGACTACAGCATGTCAGACTTCCCTGTTCTTCACCATCTTCCAGAGTTTGCCCAAACGGATGTCCACTGAGTCAGTGAAGCCACCCAACCATCTCATCCTCTGTCGCCTCATTATCCTCCCTCCTTCAGTCGTTCCCAGCATCAGGGTTTTTTCCAGTGAGTCAGCTCTCCACATCAGCTGGCCAAAGCATTGGAGCTTCAGCTTAAGCGTCAGTTCTTTCATGAATACTCAGGGCTGATGTCCTTTAGGATTGACAGGTTTGATCTCCTTGCTGTCCAAGGGACTCTCGAGAGTCTTCTGCAGCACCATAGTTTGAAAGCATCAGTTCTTCAGTGCTCAGCCTTCTTTATGGTCCAACTCTCACATCTGTACATGACCACTGGAAAATGCAGAGCTTTGACTAGATGGGCCTTTGTCTACATTTGTCATAGCTTTTCTTCCAAGAAGCAGGAGTCTTTTAATTTCATGGCTGCAGTCACCATCTGCAGTGATTTTGGAGCAAAGAAAATAAAGTCTGTCACTGTTTCCATTGTCACCCCTACTATCTGGCATGAAGTTATGGGACTGGATGCCATGATCTTAGTTTTCTCAGTGTTTTGAAGCCGGTTTTTTCACTCCCCTCTTTCACCGTCATCAAGAGACCCTTTAGCTCCTCTTCACTCCTGCCGTTAGGGAGGTGTCATCTGCATATCTGAAGTTATTGATATTTCTCCCAGCAGTCTTGAGTCCAGCTTGTGCATCCTTCAGCTCAGCGTTTCTCATGACGTAGTCTGCATAGAAGTAAAATAAGCAGGGTGACAATGTATAGCCTTGATACAGTCCTTTCCCAGTTAGGGACCAGTCCATTGTTCCATGTCCAGTTTTAACTGCTGCTTCTTGACCTGCATACAGGTTTCTCGGGAGGCAGGTCAGGTGGTCTGGTATGCCCATCTCTTTCAGAATTTTCCACAGTTTGTTGTGATCCACACACAGTCAAAGACTTTATCATAGTCAATGAAGCAGAAGTAAATGTTTTTCTGGAATCCCCTTGCTTTTTCTATGATCCAATGAATGTTGGCAATTTGATTTCTAGTTCTTTTGCCTTTTCTAAATACAGCTTGTACATCTGGAAGTTCTTGGTTCATGTATTATTGAAGCCTGGCTTGAAGGATTTTGAGATTTTTCTTGTGAGCGTGTGTAATGAATGCAGTTGTGCGGTAGTTTGAGCATTCTTTGGCATTGCCTTTCTTTGGGTTCGGAATGAAAACTGACTTTTTCTAGTCCTGTGGCCATACTGAGTTTTCCAAATTTGCTGGCATATTGAGTGCAGCATTTTCACAGCATCATCTTTTAGGATTGAAATAGCTCAGCTGGAGTTCCATCACCTCTATTAGCTTTGTTTGTAGTGATGCTTCCTAGGGACCACTTGACTTCACACTCCAGGATGTCTGGCTCTAGATGAGTGACAACACCATCGCAGTTATCCAGGTCATTAAGATTTTTTTGGTACAGTTCCTCTGTGTAGTCTTGCTACTTTTCTTAATCTCTTCTACTTCTGTTAGGTCCTTATCTAACAGTTAGGTCCTTACCATTTTTGTCCCTTATTGTGCCTATCTTTGCATGAAATGTTCCCTTGGTATCTCTAATTTTCTTGAAGAGATCTCTGGTCTTTCTCATTCTATTGCTTTCCTCTGTTTCTTTGCACTGATCACTGAGGAGGGCTTTCTTATCTCTCCTTGCTATTCTCTGTAACTCTGCATTCAGTTGAGTATATCTTTTCTTTTCTCCTTTGCCTTTAACTTTTCTTTTCTCAGTTATTTGTAAGGCCTCTTCAGACAACCATTTTGCCTTTTTGCATTTCTTTTTCTTGGGGAAGGTCTTGATCATTGCCTCTTGTACAATGTCACAAACCTGCATCCAGAGTTCTTCAGGCACTCTGTCAGATCTAATCCCTTGAATCTATTTGTCACTTCCACTGTACAATTGTAAGGGATTTGATTTAGGTCATACCTGAATGATCTAAGTGGTTTTCCTTACTTTCTCCATTTTAAGTCTGAATTTGGCAATAAGGAGTTCATGATCTGAGCCATAGTCAGCTCCTGGTCTTGTTTTTACTGACTGTGTAGAGCTTCTCCATCTTTGGCTACAAAGAATATAATCAATCTGATTTTGGTATTGACCATCTGGTGATGCCCATGTGTAGAACTGTCTCTTGTGTTGTTGGAAGAGGGTCTTTGCTATGACCAGTGAGTTTTCTTGGCAAAATTCTGTTAGCCTTCGCCTCACTTCAGTTTGTACTCAAAGGCCAAACTTGCCTGTTATTCCAAATATCTCTTGACTGCCTACTTTTGCATTCCAATACCCTATGATGAAAAGGACATCTTTTTTTTTGGTATTAGTTCTAGAAAGTATTGTAGGTATTCGTGGAACTGTTCATCGTCAGTTTCTTCAGCATTAATGGTTGGGGATAGTCTTGGATTACTGTGATGTTGAATGGTTTGCCTTGGACATGAACCAAGATCATCCCATTGTTTTTGAGATTGCTCCTAAGTACTGCATTTTGGACTCTTTTGTTGACCATGAGGGCTTTTCCATTCCTTCTAAGGGATTCTAGACCACAGTGGTAGATATAATGGTCATCTGATTTCACCCATTCCAGTCCATTTTAGTTCACAGATTCCTAAATTGTCAGTGTTCACTCTTGCCGTCTCCTGTTTGACCACTTCCAATTTGCCTTGATTCATGGACCTAACATTCCAGGTTCCTATGCAATATTGTTCTTTACAGCATCAGACTTTTCTTTCACCATCATACACATCCACAGCTGGACATCGTTTCCTCTTTGGCTCAGCATCTTTATCTTTCTGGAGCTATTTCTCTGGTCTTCCCCAGTACCATACCGGCCACCTGCTGACCTGGGGAGCTCATCTGCCATGTCATATCTGTTTGCCTTTTCATACTGTTCATGGGGTTCTTGAGGCAAGAATACGGAAGTGGTTTGCCATTCCCTTCTCCAGTGGACCACATTTTGCCCGAGCTCTCAGACACGACCTGTGCATCTTGGATGGCCCTGCCCAGCATGACTCATAGTTCCATTGAGTTACACAAGATTGTGATCCACATGATCATTCTGGTTAGTTTTCTGTGATGGTGTTTTTTTTTCTGGAGGCCATTGGATTGAAGTTCTTGCTTCTTCTCTCTTCCCTCTGATGGATGAAGATAACAGGCTTGTGCAAACCCCTCTAAGATGGTTTTAACTATTAACATCTGTGTATTATTGTTGAGGAAAACAAAGCCTGAGAGGTTGACTTTTCCAGGATCAGAAAGCTGCTACAAGAAAGTCTTGGGTCTCTACTGTCCACAGGAGCAACGGTGTGTGTGAGAGAGCAAGCGAGAGAGAGCATGGGTAGGTGCTGGGCACAGGGATCCCGTGGCAGCATGGAGCCCTCATAGACCACCCTGAAAGGGAACCCTTGACAGTTTAGGGAAGCATTATGGATCTGTGGTTGACATTATAATTCAGGAGCTAGATCTTGGGGCATGCAAGCAGGAGGAACACTTGGGCCCCAGGCCCAGAGAAAGCTGATATGGTGATGGGCACAGAGAGCTAGAGAGAGATTCTCAAACTCTGTGGTCTCAGGAGTCTTCATACTCTTTTAACAGTTATTGAGAATGCCAAAGATCATTTGTTTGTGTGAGTTGTATTTCTAATACAATAATTCCCATATTAGACACTAAAACAGAAATTTAAAAATTCTTATTTTCAATTTATTTAAAAATAACAGCAAAAAATAAAAATAATGATAATAGAGTTATTCCATGTTACCCTGGAGAAGGAAATGGCAGCCCACTCCAGTATTTCTGCCTGAGAAATCCCATGGACAGAGGAACCTGGCAGGCTACAGTCCATGGGGTTGCAAAGAGTTGGACATGACTTAATGAAACCACCACCACCATTCTATGTTAATATAAATAACATATTTTTATGAAAAATATTTTTCAAAACAAAAATATTGTGAGAAAAGTGGCATTGTTTTCCATTAAAAAAATATTTTTCATGTCTGACTGGATCCCATCTGCTTCTGCATCAGTCTTTTAGGATTTGCTGTTTTGGTTGAAATATGTGGAGAAAATCTGGCCTCATCCAAATATGTAGATAGAAAAGGTAGGAGTTTTTCATAGTTTCTTTAGATAACTGTGGCAATTCATCTTTGATCCTAAACTAAAACTCCAAACATGACAGTTTCTTAAAGGTTATTTGCAATTGAGAGTTTGAAACCATATCAGTAAATATTTCATACGCTATTGCATGTATTGCATGAAAATACATGGGTGATTCTTCTACTAGCAACAGGTCTTTTATCCAGGCATGCCTGGACATTTGGAAAACATTATTTCACTGAGTCTTGTAGATTTGCAAATGTTGACACACCACATTATACAAGATTAAAAAAAAATTTGTTACTATTGTCACTGACCTCATCTGGAAAGATTTTAAGTGTTGGGAAGCTATCAGTTCATGAAATTTTCCAAACTTTCTACATGAAAGTCCAGTTTTACCATTGGCCACATATCTGTCAAAAGTTTTCCTTAAAGTGACAGGTTCACTTTGCTCATTTTCGAGAAAATTCTAACCAAAAACATGAGTCTAAACTACCATAGCTTGTCAACGGTTCTTTCAAATACAAATGGTGTTTCGTGAAAGGAGTAACTCCTTCAGTTAACAGCCCAGTCGCGCAAGCGCTTTTTCACTTGGGACAAAGACTAGGTTTCAGTGTCTGAAAAAGTGCTCTACGTGTACTTCTCATTTACTCACGCGGACCCTTAAAAGATGTGACTTAGGGTTGATATTTAATAAAATTAACAATTTCTACTGCTCCATGAAGAGCATTCATGAAACTGAATACGAGATGAGGAGAACGTGAAATGACTTAGTTCAGTTTGGCGTCGTTACTGAGGTTCATGTGGGTGTCCGCTGTTTTACCCACAGCTGCCTCGGCACCATTGTGCTAATGTCAACACAGTGAAAGAGATAAATAACATCTTAATATCATTAAAAAAATATTTTGACTCTTCTGATCCCTGAAAGTGTCTCGGGAATCCCAGGACTCCGTGGACCACAGTTTGAGAAGTGCTGAGCTGGGCACTGGGGCATAGGCGGTGCTCAGAATGGGGACGGCATGGCCCCACCTGTGGCAGGCACAGCTTCAGCCCCTTCTGCACGCCCTTCACGGAGGGCCTGGGCCACCCACACAGACTGCCGCAGCCAAGGGTGGGGGTGAATATGCCTGGGGCGAGGCCACTCCAATCTGAAGCTTAAGTCATTTTTCCTGCTTACACAATGCAACCTTCAGAGAGTGGGGGCTAAAAGTGAAGCAGAGATTGTGTAGGCAGCAGCTGCTAGCACAGTAAGACCCAGCAGGCCCACGGGCGGGCTCCTTTTAGAAGACACTCTGGGGAGACAGCTGGTTAGAGGTGCTGAGATGGCTCTGGGCTCTGGTGCTGGTCCTTACCCACCCAGCTCCTTTGCCCCACAACCCCTCGGAGCCTTTTCAACTCAAAGTTTTTCCTCCTTGCATAGAAGGAGAGAGTGTCCAAATGGAGGGGGGAAAAACCCTCCCAATCTAGGCTCACAGATCTGAAGAGGAGTCAAGAATTTGAGGATCGGGATTTAGTTCTATTTTAACTTAAAATCCTACATATGTCTTACTTGTATATTAAGCAAAATCCTCGTATGTGCAATCGTAACTGATTCTTTAGTCTGATGACTCACGGTTGCCGCTTCCAAACCTATGTTTGGTCCATGCCTTTCTGCCTCCCACAGGAAACCCCCAACGCCCTCCTCTTCCACCCCCATGTCAATCCACTTCCCTCCTCTGCTTTAAACTGCGCTTGAGATTCACCTCCTTCTGTGGAAATGTCCCTGGGATTCCATTCTCCTTCCCTCAGTGCTGAGAGCCCTAGAGCCCCACTGTGTGCCAGGCACAGCACCGTGGTCTTGCTGTCTCTAACTCTTCTTACGGGAGTTATTCTCGTCTCCCCTCTCTCTCTTCTGGTTCTTCCATCTCATCTACCAGCACGTCCTGTGAACTTCACCTCTAGCACAGAACTGGAGTCCATTCTCCTCTCTTGACCTCCACACCACCGCCCAATCCAAGGCTCTGTCCTCTCCTGGCTGTGTGGCAGCACAGCTTCTTCCTGGTCTCCATCCCAGACCCCGTCCCACCAGAACGTAGCTCCTTGAGGGCAGACACTGTGCACTGTGTCTCCAGCATCAAGCACAATACCTGACTTGGACTATCTGTTCAAGATTGACTTTTGAACAAACAGATGTAAGAGTGAATACATAGTAGCCATTTACTAAAGAAGAGATGGAGGCTTTTAAAAGGAACGTGCCAGTGATCTCACGATCTCACCAAGAGAAGGAGAGATGCCAGCCCTGTGTCTGGTTCCCTAAGATGTGTATACTCTCTATTCTCCTACTGGCCTTGCTATAAACTCATTTCATACTTGGGTCAGATATGCACAACTTTTTATCAACATTTCACTTTTGATGAGTTTAAATTGATTGTAAAGTTCTTGGGGGAAGGGAAGGATGGCAAACAGTCTCCGAAGTTCCTGCACCTGGGAATTGCTCCTGCTTTGGGTTGGGAGGTTCGGGTTCCTCAATAGGAACCATCAATGTCAGTTTTGCGGATCTTTAGCAAGTAATTCCACCGCACGGAAGCTAGTTTCCGATCGGCATCTTGTGGACCAAATTGCTTCTATGACTTAGTGAAGCTACAGGAAAGCAGTGGGCCGTGGTTGAACCAGAGTGGCGGCAAAGCAGTAGGGGAGAAGCGGGTGGGCTCCAGATTCGCATTGGAGAACTGTCTCTTGTGTTGTTGGAAGAGGGTCTTTGCTATGACCAGTGAGTTTTCTTGGCAAAATTCTGTTAGCCTTCGCCTCACTTCAGTTTGTACTCAAAGGCCAAACTTGCCTGTTATTCCAAATATCTCTTGACTGCCTACTTTTGCATTCCAATACCCTATGATGAAAAGGACATCTTTTTTTTTGGTATTAGTTCTAGAAAGTATTGTAGGTATTCGTGGAACTGTTCATCGTCAGTTTCTTCAGCATTAATGGTTGGGGATAGTCTTGGATTACTGTGATGTTGAATGGTTTGCCTTGGACATGAACCAAGATCATCCCATTGTTTTTGAGATTGCTCCTAAGTACTGCATTTTGGACTCTTTTGTTGACCATGAGGGCTTTTCCATTCCTTCTAAGGGATTCTAGACCACAGTGGTAGATATAATGGTCATCTGATTTCACCCATTCCAGTCCATTTTAGTTCACAGATTCCTAAATTGTCAGTGTTCACTCTTGCCGTCTCCTGTTTGACCACTTCCAATTTGCCTTGATTCATGGACCTAACATTCCAGGTTCCTATGCAATATTGTTCTTTACAGCATCAGACTTTTCTTTCACCATCATACACATCCACAGCTGGACATCGTTTCCTCTTTGGCTCAGCATCTTTATCTTTCTGGAGCTATTTCTCTGGTCTTCCCCAGTACCATACCGGCCACCTGCTGACCTGGGGAGCTCATCTGCCATGTCATATCTGTTTGCCTTTTCATACTGTTCATGGGGTTCTTGAGGCAAGAATACGGAAGTGGTTTGCCATTCCCTTCTCCAGTGGACCACATTTTGCCCGAGCTCTCAGACACGACCTGTGCATCTTGGATGGCCCTGCCCAGCATGACTCATAGTTCCATTGAGTTACACAAGATTGTGATCCACATGATCATTCTGGTTAGTTTTCTGTGATGGTGTTTTTTTTTCTGGAGGCCATTGGATTGAAGTTCTTGCTTCTTCTCTCTTCCCTCTGATGGATGAAGATAACAGGCTTGTGCAAACCCCTCTAAGATGGTTTTAACTATTAACATCTGTGTATTATTGTTGAGGAAAACAAAGCCTGAGAGGTTGACTTTTCCAGGATCAGAAAGCTGCTACAAGAAAGTCTTGGGTCTCTACTGTCCACAGGAGCAACGGTGTGTGTGAGAGAGCAAGCGAGAGAGAGCATGGGTAGGTGCTGGGCACAGGGATCCCGTGGCAGCATGGAGCCCTCATAGACCACCCTGAAAGGGAACCCTTGACAGTTTAGGGAAGCATTATGGATCTGTGGTTGACATTATAATTCAGGAGCTAGATCTTGGGGCATGCAAGCAGGAGGAACACTTGGGCCCCAGGCCCAGAGAAAGCTGATATGGTGATGGGCACAGAGAGCTAGAGAGAGATTCTCAAACTCTGTGGTCTCAGGAGTCTTCATACTCTTTTAACAGTTATTGAGAATGCCAAAGATCATTTGTTTGTGTGAGTTGTATTTCTAATACAATAATTCCCATATTAGACACTAAAACAGAAATTTAAAAATTCTTATTTTCAATTTATTTAAAAATAACAGCAAAAAATAAAAATAATGATAATAGAGTTATTCCATGTTACCCTGGAGAAGGAAATGGCAGCCCACTCCAGTATTTCTGCCTGAGAAATCCCATGGACAGAGGAACCTGGCAGGCTACAGTCCATGGGGTTGCAAAGAGTTGGACATGACTTAATGAAACCACCACCACCATTCTATGTTAATATAAATAACATATTTTTATGAAAAATATTTTTCAAAACAAAAATATTGTGAGAAAAGTGGCATTGTTTTCCATTAAAAAAATATTTTTCATGTCTGACTGGATCCCATCTGCTTCTGCATCAGTCTTTTAGGATTTGCTGTTTTGGTTGAAATATGTGGAGAAAATCTGGCCTCATCCAAATATGTAGATAGAAAAGGTAGGAGTTTTTCATAGTTTCTTTAGATAACTGTGGCAATTCATCTTTGATCCTAAACTAAAACTCCAAACATGACAGTTTCTTAAAGGTTATTTGCAATTGAGAGTTTGAAACCATATCAGTAAATATTTCATACGCTATTGCATGTATTGCATGAAAATACATGGGTGATTCTTCTACTAGCAACAGGTCTTTTATCCAGGCATGCCTGGACATTTGGAAAACATTATTTCACTGAGTCTTGTAGATTTGCAAATGTTGACACACCACATTATACAAGATTAAAAAAAAATTTGTTACTATTGTCACTGACCTCATCTGGAAAGATTTTAAGTGTTGGGAAGCTATCAGTTCATGAAATTTTCCAAACTTTCTACATGAAAGTCCAGTTTTACCATTGGCCACATATCTGTCAAAAGTTTTCCTTAAAGTGACAGGTTCACTTTGCTCATTTTCGAGAAAATTCTAACCAAAAACACGAATCTAAACTACCATAGCTTGTCAACGGTTCTTTCAAATACAAATGGTGTTTCGTGAAAGGAGTAACTCCTTCAGTTAACAGCCCAGTCGCGCAAGCGCTTTTTCACTTGGGACAAAGACTAGGTTTCAGTGTCTGAAAAAGTGCTCTACGTGTACTTCTCATTTACTCACGCGGACCCTTAAAAGATGTGACTTAGGGTTGATATTTAATAAAATTAACAATTTCTACTGCTCCATGAAGAGCATTCATGAAATGAATACGAGATGAGGAGAACGTGAAATGACTTAGTTCAGTTTGGCGTCGTTACTGAGGTTCATGTGGGTGTCCGCTGTTTTACCCACAGCTGCCTCGGCACCATTGTGCTAATGTCAACACAGTGAAAGAGATAAATAACATCTTAATATCATTAAAAAAATATTTTGACTCTTCTGATCCCTGAAAGTGTCTCGGGAATCCCAGGACTCCGTGGACCACAGTTTGAGAAGTGCTGAGCTGGGCACTGGGGCATAGGCGGTGCTCAGAATGGGGACGGCATGGCCCCACCTGTGGCAGGCACAGCTTCAGCCCCTTCTGCACGCCCTTCACGGAGGGCCTGGGCCACCCACACAGACTGCCGCAGCCAAGGGTGGGGGTGAATATGCCTGGGGCGAGGCCACTCCAATCTGAAGCTTAAGTCATTTTTCCTGCTTACACAATGCAACCTTCAGAGAGTGGGGGCTAAAAGTGAAGCAGAGATTGTGTAGGCAGCAGCTGCTAGCACAGTAAGACCCAGCAGGCCCACGGGCGGGCTCCTTTTAGAAGACACTCTGGGGAGACAGCTGGTTAGAGGTGCTGAGATGGCTCTGGGCTCTGGTGCTGGTCCTTACCCACCCAGCTCCTTTGCCCCACAACCCCTCGGAGCCTTTTCAACTCAAAGTTTTTCCTCCTTGCATAGAAGGAGAGAGTGTCCAAATGGAGGGGGGAAAAACCCTCCCAATCTAGGCTCACAGATCTGAAGAGGAGTCAAGAATTTGAGGATCGGGATTTAGTTCTATTTTAACTTAAAATCCTACATATGTCTTACTTGTATATTAAGCAAAATCCTCGTATGTGCAATCGTAACTGATTCTTTAGTCTGATGACTCACGGTTGCCGCTTCCAAACCTATGTTTGGTCCATGCCTTTCTGCCTCCCACAGGAAACCCCCAACGCCCTCCTCTTCCACCCCCATGTCAATCCGCTTCCCTCCTCTGCTTTAAACTGCGCTTGAGATTCACCTCCTTCTGTGGAAATGTCCTGGGATTCCATTCTCCTTCCCTCAGTGCTGAGAGCCCTAGAGCCCCACTGTGTGCCAGGCACAGCACCGTGGTCTTGCTGTCTCTAACTCTTCTTACGGGAGTTATTCTCATCTCCCCTCTCTCTCTTCTGGTTCTTCCATCTCATCTACCAGCACGTCCTGTGAACTTCACCTCTAGCACAGAACTGGAGTCCATTCTCCTCTCTTGACCTCCACACCACCGCCCAATCCAAGGCTCTGTCCTCTCCTGGCTGTGTGGCAGCACAGCTTCTTCCTGGTCTCCATCCCAGACCCCGTCCCACCAGAACGTAGCTCCTTGAGGGCAGACACTGTGCACTGTGTCTCCAGCATCAAGCACAATACCTGACTTGGACTATCTGTTCAAGATTGACTTTTGAACAAACAGATGTAAGAGTGAATACATAGTAGCCATTTACTAAAGAAGAGATGGAGGCTTTTAAAAGGAACGTGCCAGTGATCTCACGATCTCACCAAGAGAAGGAGAGATGCCAGCCCTGTGTCTGGTTCCCTAAGATGTGTATACTCTCTATTCTCCTACTGGCCTTGCTATAAACTCATTTCATACTTGGGTCAGATATGCACAACTTTTTATCAACATTTCACTTTTGATGAGTTTAAATTGATTGTAAAGTTCTTGGGGGAAGGGAAGGATGGCAAACAGTCTCCGAAGTTCCTGCACCTGGGAATTGCTCCTGCTTTGGGTTGGGAGGTTCGGGTTCCTCAATAGGAACCATCAATGTCAGTTTTGCGGATCTTTAGCAAGTAATTCCACCGCACGGAAGCTAGTTTCCGATCGGCATCTTGTGGACCAAATTGCTTCTATGACTTAGTGAAGCTACAGGAAAGCAGTGGGCCGTGGTTGAACCAGAGTGGCGGCAAAGCAGTAGGGGAGAAGCGGGTGGGCTCCAGATTCGCATTGGAGGGGAATTGGTAAGGCCCCGGCAGCTCGAGGCAGGGGGATTGCCTTTCTTGAGGGGGGTCTGGACTGACCTGCAGCGCCCTGCCTTCAACTGCCCTCCTCCCCATGCAGGCAGGCCGTGCCCTCGTCCTTGAGGACAGCAGTGCCCCTGATCCTGCCCCTCTCCCGCAGGAAAGCCTGAAGTCACCTTCATCTACCTCTCTGTTCTCCCGCTCAATCTCTTCCCAAGGGCAGTGGCCTCCTCCTGGGTGAGGCTCTGCTTCCCCTCATTTTCTAGTTCTGACTGTATCTCTGACCATCTTCACCTCTGAACAACGCTTTCCGGCCCCACCACTCTCTGCTCAGGCCTCCCGAGTCTCCCCGACGCCTGTGGATGTCCCAGCCCCCCGGCGTGGCCTTAGGCCCCATGTCCGAGTGCCCTAGCTGGTCCAGGAGCCTCTTTTCTCCTTAGGCCCCTACCCTTCAGCTGGACTCACTTCCCACTTCCTTCTCCGCAAAGGCTTTGTTGTCCTTGGAAACCTTAGAGTCTTTGCTCTGGAATCCAGAGCCCTGAATGACATCTGATCCAATCTGTCACTCAGGTATCCCTTCTAGAATCATCTCTGTTACAACGGTTTCCTCTGGATTGAAATGGTCTCCACAGGCGCCCTGTGGAGGGAGGCACCAGCTCCCCCTGTGCATTTTGTTTGGTGTTTTGCTGACCTTCACACCCTAACCCCTGCTATTTGTTTTGTTTTAAATTGTGGTAAAAAAACATAACATAGACTTTACCACCATAGCCATCTCTGAGTTTTCAGTTGTGCGGCATTAATCCTTTCCCATCTTTGCATGAAATGTTCCTTTGGTATCTCTAATTTTCTTGAAGAGATCTCTAGTCTTTCCCATTCTGTTCTTTTCCTCTATTTCTTTGCATTGATCGCTGAAGAAGGCTTTCTTATCTCTTCTTGCCGTTCTTTGGAACTCTGCATTCAGATGCTTATATCTTTCCTTTTCTCCTTTGCTTTTCGCCTCTCTTCTTTTCACGGCTATTTGTAAGGCCTCCCCAGACAGCCATTTTACTTTTTTTCATTTCTTTTCCATGGGGATGGTCTTGATCCTTGTCTCCCGTATGATGTCACGAACTTCATTCGATAGTTCATCAGGCACTCTATCTATCAGATCTAGGCCCTTAAATCTATTTCTCACTTCCACTGTATAATTATAAAAGATTTGATTTAGGTCATACCTGAATGGTCTAGTGGTTTTCCCTACTTTCTTCAATTTGAGTCTGAATTTGGTAAAAAGGAGTTCATGATCTGAGCCACAGTCAGCTCCTGGTCTTGTTTTTGTTGACTGTATAGAGCTTCTCCATATTTGGCTGCACAGAATATAATCAATCTGATTTCGGTGTTTACCATCTGGTGATGTCCATGTGTAGAGTCTTCTCTTGTGTTGTTGGAAGAGGGTGTTTGCTATGACCAGTGCATTAGTTTCCCTACTTTCTTCAATTTAAGTCTGAATTTGGTAATAAGGAGTTCATGATCTGAGACACAGTCAGCTCCTGGTCTTGTTTTTGCTGACTGTATAGAGCTTCTCCATCTTTGGCTGCAAAGAATATAATCAATCTGACTTCGGTGTTGACCATCTGGTGATGTCCATGTAGAGTCTTCTCTTGTGTTGTTGGAAGAGGGTGTTTGCTATGACCAGTGCATTTTCTTGGCAAAACTCTATTAGTCTTTGCCCTGCTTCATTCCACATTCCAAGGCCAAATTTGCCTGTTACTCCAGGTGTTTCTTGACTTCCTACTTTGCATTCTAGTCCCCTATAATGAAAAGGACATCTTTTTTGGGTGTTAGTTCTAAAAGGTCTTGTAGGTCTTCATAAAACCGTTCAGCTTCTTCAGCATTACTGGTTGGGGCATAGACTTGGATAACTGTGATATTGAATGGTTTGCCTTGGAGACGAACAGAGATCATTCTGTCATTTTTAAGATTGCTTCCAAGTACTGCATTTCTCCATATATAAGTGATATCATATGGTATTTGTCTTTCTGTTTCTGACTTACTTCACTTTTAGTATGTTAATCTCTAGCTCCATCCATGTTGCTACAAACAATATTATTTCATTCTTTTTTATGGCTGAGTATCCATTGTATATAAAGATCATGGCCCTTCAAGATCTGTGAACCAGGCTTCTTCTTTGTAAAGTAACATACTCAGCACCATCCCCTTCATCCAACCAACGTCATGAGGTCTAGATCTTTTGCCTGGGAATTCCCAGGCAGCCCAGCGTTTAGGACTTGGTTTTGCTGCTCTGGGAAAGAACATAGTAGGACGGTAGGACTGACTTGGGTTTGGGTGCTATAGGAAGGCAAGGACCTCACATCTTTCCAGCTCACCACACCCAGCTCCTCCTCATTCATCCCTCAAAACTTTGGCTGCCGTATATGTAATCTGTGCCCAGAGTTTGTTTCATTGGTTTTTCAATGTCCTCAGAGAGAGGACATTTGACTCAGGCTGGGCCAATTTGTTTCCTTTTCCTAAAAATGGCCACAGGGGAAGGGAGACTGTACTTTGTCTCTGCTTATAGCTGTAGCTAAAAGAAGCAAGCCTGGGAGCTGCAGAAAGTTCCTTACGAAGAGATGCAGAGTTAACGAATCTTTTCTATGGCACTCTGAACTTGCCACACAACTTCCGACACTGCTGGCCACTGAATGCGTGGCCACTAAGCAATTCTCTGTGGCCCCAGCTGGGCGTCCTGCAGTTAACTCTGTTCTGACACGATTGCCCTGAAGAGAGTGTCGCATCACACAGATGAAGGGCTCAGACCCATGAGACTGTCCCCACTTCAGATGCCAGTCCCAAATAGCAGGTTGCCCAAGACTTCCAAACAACTTGGTTACAAATTGGAAGTTCCCACATTCCTGTACTCAAATTTGAATAACTTCCTACAGTGGATCACAGAACTCAGAAACACATTTACCAGTCTGTTAAAAAATTATGATAATGGATACAGATGAAGACATGCAGGACGAGGTCTGGGAGGGTCCCAAGAGCAGGAGCTCCTGTTTCTATGGAGTTAGGGTGCACACCTTCCCAGGATATGGCTGTGTTCGCCAGCATGAAAGCTCTCAGAAGCCCATGCTATTGGCATTTTACAGATGCTTACTTGTATAGATGTGATCAATTATTAACTCCCATTTCCAACCTACCCTCACTAAAGAAGTGAGGGTGGAGGCAGGGCTGAAAATCCAGGCTTCTAATCATGGCTGGTCTTTTTGGTGACCAGCCCCCATCCAGGAGCCCACTCAAAGCTGCCCCATTAAAAAGAAAGATGCTCTTATCTATTAAGAAACTACAAGGGTTTCAGCAGCTGAGCCAGAAACTGGCTGCAGAGACCCATGCATATGTTCTATTTTCTCACACACATAACACCTACCCGAATATGTGTCTTTCTCTTTCACTGCTAAAGAGATTATGAGCTCCTCAGTAACAGCAACCTTCACTGTTTCATCTTTGTATCCATGCAATTATGCCTCAAATCTGACATGAAGTAGGAAACAATGAATGTTGAACTTTCAAACTGGGCAACAAAAATGAGGTTCCCACCTTTCCGAGGTGAAGACTCCCTCAGCCACCAGCAGGTGTCAGGACATGTCTTTGTGGCTCTGACTACCTAGCTCCTTGTCTGATCCCTAGCGACTGCTAAAAGTACAGGTGAGTCACTGAAGGCATGAAGAGCCACCACCCGGACAGCTCTAAGGCCAGGATGTCAGGCTCTAACAAGAAGTGGTATAACTGAGGCTGCAACAAGCTGCTCGTGTATTCCTCCAGATTCCCGATTGCATGTTTCCTGAATGCTGAGCTCTTGCCTAGACAGGTTGTGTGTGTGTGTGTGTATGTGTGTGTTAGTCGCTCAGTCATATCCGACTCTTTGGGACCCCATGGACTGCAGCCTGCCAAGCTCCTCTGTCCATGGGATTCTCCAGGCCAGAATACTGGAGTGGGGTGCCATTTCCTCCTCCACCTAAACAGGTTAGATGAACTGCAAAGAGAAGTCTCCTAATAAGTGATCTTTCCTTACGGGTTTTAGCATTCTATGTCTAAAGGAAAAATAAATTGTTAAAAAGATACTGATCTATGAAAAAGTGCAGAAAATCTAATACAGAGGAGCTGGTAAAGAATCCGCCTACAATGTGGGAGATCTGGGTTCGATCCCTGGGTTGGGAAAATCCCCTGGAGAAGGGAAGGGCTACCCACTCCAGTATTCTGGCCTGGAGAATCCCATGGACTGTAGAGTCCATGGGGTCACAAAGAGTAGGACATAACTGAGGATGCTCACTTCACTTCAAAAAAAAAAGAAAAAGCAAAAACGAAGCAAACAAAAGAAACTAGATGAAATGAAAAGAAAATCTTTTAAATGCATGACTGACCTTGACCGGAATGTGAGGAGTCTCTAGGAGAAAAGTAAGCAAGTGTGAGAGTCATATTTGTGCCAGAGTCATCTACAGATTTCTAGTGACCCAGCACTCTTGCCTGGAGAATCCCATGGACGGAGGAGCCTGGTGGGCCGCAGTCCATGGGGTCGCTAAGAGTCGGATAAGACTCAGCGACTTCCCTTTCACTTTTCACTTTCATGCATTGGAGAAGGAAATGGCAACCCACTCCAGTGTTCTTGCCTGGAGAATCCCAAGGATGGGGGAGCCTCGTGAGCTGCTGTCTGTGGGGTCGCACAGAGTCGGACACGACTGAAGCAGCAGCAGCAGTGACCCAGCATCGGCGTTTTCATGGACCATGGACATAAGGAAAAGTAAAAGTTACTCAGTCATGTCTGACTCTTTGCAACCCCATGGACTGTGATGAATTTTCCAAACCAGAATACTGGAGTAGGTTTGCCATGCCCTCCTCCATGGGATCTTTGCAACCCAGGGATTGAACCCAGGTCTCCCACATTACAAGTGGATTCTTTACAATCTGAGCCACCAGGGAAACCCAAGAAAACTGGAGTGGGTAGCTTATTCCTTCTCCAGGGGATTCTTTCCTATCCAGGAGTCAAACCAGGGTCTCCTGCATTGCGAGTAGATTCTTTACCAGCTGAGCTGCAGGGAAGCCCACCCTGGGCCTAAAGAGAGCAGAAAATAAAGTCAGAGGGCAAGGCTGAGCCTCTCCAGTACCCAAGCCACTAAGAGCCTCAGTGGACAGCGAGCAAACTGAAAACAAAACCTGGGAGAGTGGGAGTGGGGATGCAGGCCTATCTTCACTTGGCTCAGAGAAGAGTGAAAAATAAACACAAAACCGTCTCTCCTGAGAATTCTCTATCCCATGCCTCCACTTACATGTGTTCACCTTGGGACATACTCTCCTTATCTGTATGAACCAAATGCTCCAAGATGAAAATTTAGAGTGCTTCTGGACTGACAGGAGAGACAGCTGGGAGAAGCAAACCCAAACTTCCTCTTGAAGAATATGATTAAACTCAGGCTTCAAATATTTCCCACTAAGTTTCAACATGACACACAATTTTTTACAAAGCCTCTGATTACTTGAAGAAACAAATCCCTATAAGCAGAAACAATCAGCTAGAGGATCATACCCATAAAGATCAGAAATTTTTTTTTTTAATTTTTAAAAAATTTCTTGGCTGCATTGAATCTCTGTTGCTGCACATGGGCTTTCTCTGGTTGCGTGAGTGGGGTCTACTCTCCGTTGTGGTGCCTGGGCCTCTCATTGCAGTGGTTTCTCTTGTTGCAGAACATGGACTCTAGACACTTGGGCTTCAGTAGTTGCAGCCCCCCAGACTCTGGGGCTTAGGCCCAGTAGCTGGGATACACAGGATTAGTGGGATGTGGGTGGGGTCCTGTGCCATGTGGGATCTTTCCAGACCAGGGATTGAACCTGTGTCCCCAGTATTGCAAGTTGGATTCTTAACCACTGGACCACCAGGAAAGTCCCAAGATACTGCTATTTTGAACTATAAACTATAGTGTAATTATGCTTAATATGTTGAAATAAATTAGAGGGAATTAAAAGTACAACCAAGAAAAAGCAGATAGCAATGACTGGAAGTCTAGGCAAGTAACAATAGAGTCTAAAAATTGTGGATATTTTCCTTTGTTTAATTTCACTAGAGAAATTTAGGAACCCTTGACTGCCAGAAAAACCAACAGTAGGGTAACTGGAAGGACTGGTATATGCAGTATGATTCCTGGCTGTATTCACCATATTGAAATTCACCATGCTAAAAGTGGCTCAGGGGATGTAGCTCAGTGGAAGAGCACATGCTTTGCATGTATGAGGCCCTGGGTTCAATCCCCAGCATCTCCATATTTTGGGCTTCCCACGTGGCTCAGTGGTAAAGAATCTGCCTGCTGGTGCACAAGATGCAAGTTTGATCTCTTGGATCAGGAAGAGCCTCTGGAGTAGGAAATAGCAGCCCGTTCCAGTATTCTTGTCTGGAAAATTCCATCGGCAGAGGAGCCTGGCAGGGAAGCCTGGTGTGCTGCAGTCCTCGGGGTCACAAGGAGTTGGACATGACTGAGTATGCACGTGCACACACACATACACACACATGCCTGCAAGTTACAGAGATTGGTGAAGGTTTTAATTTAGAACTGCTGACCTTAGTTAAGCTTCTCAGAACTTTCTTTGATAAAATATACGTAACATAGTATTTACCATTTTAACCATCTTTAAGTGTACAACTCAGTGATTCTCATTGCTTGTTAAGTCTTCTCTTTGTTCTTGATGTTTTGTTGTTCAGTCTAAGTCATGTCTAACTCTGCGACCCCATGGACTGCAGCACACCAGGCTTCCCTGTCCTCCACTATCTCCTGGAGTTTGCTCAGACTCATGTCCATTGAGTCAGTGATGCTATCTAACCATCTCATCCTTTGCCTCCACCTTCTCCTGTTGCCTTCAGTCTTTCCCAGCATCAGGGTCTTTTCTAATGAGTCAACTCTGTGCATCAGGTGGCCAAAGTATTGGAGCTTTACCTTCAGCATCAGCCCTTCTAATGAATATTTAGGGTTGATTTGTCTAGGATTGACTGATTTTATCTCCTTGCAGTCCAAGAGACTCTCAAGACTCTTCTCTAGCACCACGGTGCAAAAGCATCAATTCTTCTGTGCTTAGCCTTCTTTATGGTCCAACTCTTACATCTGTACATCACTACTGGAAAAACCATAGCTTTGACTAGACAGACATTTGTCGGAAAAGTCATGTCTGCTTTTTAATAGTCTGTTTAGCTTTGTCACAGGTTTCCTTCCAAGGAGCAAGCATCTTTTAATTTCATGGCTGCAATCACCATCCGCAGGGATTTCGGAGCCTAGGAAAAGAAAATCTGTCACTGCTTCCACTTTTTCCCCTTCTATTTTCCATGAAGTGATGGGACTAAATACCATGATCTTAGTTTTTTGGTTGTTTTTTTTTTTAATAAAATCTCTTTATTTTAAAAATCAAATTTGATTAACTTATCATCTTAAAAAAATCTTTGCACAATCCATTCACATTGGGCCAATATTAGTGTCTTTTTAAAATTATTTAAAGGAAATTTTTAAAATAATTGGTATTTTATGAAATATAGAACCATGTGGAATATTTTTGCAAATTTATGAAAATATTAGAAAGACCAACTATATAAAAGCTATATTTAAAACAAATGAAACCATACAGAAATATCTTTCATAACACAAAATGGAAGATAATATAAACAATGATATATCTGTAAACCATTCATTTAGAAATGTCTAATCATCTTAAGCCACTGCTCCTGTTTTATCTAAATGTTAGTTTATTTCTCTTTGCATATTAAATATATGTGAGCATTCTTTGGAACTCATCAAGTTAGAATCATCAGTTAGAAAAATCATATTAACAAAACAAAGACCAAGATATTTATTAATTTCTTGGATGAAGTGATAGAAAGGCAGCAATTTTACTAATCTCAGCACCACTCCTCAGCCATCAGGCATTTTAGACTCCACTCTGGCCATATTTGATCTGTTGCTGTGTAAGTATCCATAATTCATGCTTAGGAGCCAAACAATCCCATGGATGGTAAGACGATGAGAAAGCCTTGGGAAATCCATGAAGAAATGATAGCTTATGGTGAATGATGTTCAATTCGTGATCTCCGGAGAAGAAAAATCTAACTTCGGGACTGGGGACCAGGCTTGATCACTCAAGAGCTTTTGTGTAACAGAGTTTTATTAAGTGAAAAGGGAGAGAGAAAGCTTCTGACACAGACATCAGAAAAAGGTGGAGAATACCCCCCTAGCTACTATTAGCAAGGGAGTTATATACTTTTTAAATTAGTTATTACAGTAAATCAAAAGAAAGTCTCAAGGTTGTAAAGATCTTACTAGACCCAATAAAATATTACAGGTCAAATTTTTTGGCATGCAGCAAAAGTAGTACTTATAGAGAAATAATATATTTAAATAGTGTATTAATGACCTATTACTATATAAGTAATTGCCTCAAAACTTAGTGTCAGTTTTAGCAGCAAACATTTATTATCTCTTACATTTAATTTCAAAAACAGCTTTGTTGAATGGTCCTCAGAATCTCTAATGAGGCTGCAGTCATCTGAAGGCCTGACTGGGACTGGAGGATGCCCTTTAAGTGTTCACTCATCTTGTTGGCAACTTGGTACATGCTGTTGGCAGGAGGCCTCCATTCCTTTCCTTGCGGATTTCTTCACAGGGCTGATTGAGTTCACACAACCTAGTGGCTGATTTACCCCTAGAGCACACATCCCAAGGTGCTGAGGTTGAAGCCACAATGTCTTTTGTAATCTAGTCTCAAAGTCACACATCATCACTACTACCATCATAGAAACCAACCCTGATTCATTGAGGGAGGAAACCACTCAAGGGTGTGAATATTAAGAGGCACGGATCTTCAAGGACCGTTAGGAGCTTACTACTAGAAATAGTGAAAATATTAGAAACGTTTTTTCAGGGCCTCCATCATGGTCCACTGGCTAAGACTCCGTACTCTCACTGCAGGGGACTCAGGTTCCATCTCTGGTCAGAGAACTAGATCCCACACATGCTGCAACTAAGAATGCACAAACGGCAACTAAAGATTCTACATGCCACCACGAAAACCTGCTGCAGCCAAATAAAATAAAAGCATTTTTAAATTAAATTCCAAATGTACAAAGAACTGAAACAAATAGGGCAAAAGGTCTGAACCTTTGGAAGAAAATATAACGAATGTCTTTAAGAACTTTGGCTAAGAAGAATTTCCTAAAGATGTAAATAAATGCATAGCGTTAAGGAGAAGATTGATGAATTTAGCCACTTTAAAATGAATGGCTTCTCATCAAAGAGAATAAAATGAAAAGCAACCAAACAGAAAAATGGGCGAGACATTTTTAAAATTAATTTTTTTTAATTGAAGGATAATTGCTTTACGAAGTTTGCTGTTTTCTGTCAAACCTCAACATGAATCAACCATAGGTATACATATATCCCTTCCCTTCTGAACCTCCCTCCCATCTCCCGCCCCATCCCACCCCTCTAAGTTGATACAGAGCCCCTGTTTGAGTTTCCTGAGCCATACAGCACATGCCTGTTGACTATCTATTTTACGTATGGTAATGTAAGTTTCCATGTTATTCTTTCCATACATCTCTCCTCCCTCTCCTCCCCTCTCCTCATGTCGATAAGTCCATTCTCTATGTCTGTTTCTCCGTTGTTGCCCTGTAAATACATTTTTCAGTACCATTTTTCTAGATCCTGTATATATGCATTAGAAAATGATGTTTATCTTTCTCTTTCTGACTCACTTCACTCTGTATAATAGGGTCTAGCTTCATCCAACTCATTAGAACTGACTCAGATGTGTTCTTTTTATGGCTGAGTACTGTTACGTTGTGTATAGGTACCACAGCTTCTTTATCCATTCATCTGTCAGTGGACATCTAGGTTGCTTCCACGTTCTAGCTATTGTAAATAGTGCTGCAGTGAATAATGGGATACATGTATCTCTTTCAATTTGGTTTCCTCAGGGTATATGCATAGGAGTAGCAGTGTTGGGTCATATGGTGGTTTTATTTCTAGGTTTTAAGGAATCTCCATACCGTCTTCCATAGTGGCTGTATCAATTTACATTCCCACCAACACTACAAAGAGGGTTCCCTTTTCTCCACACCCTCTCCAGCGTTTATTGTTTGTAGACTTTTTGATGAGGGCCATTCTGATTGGTATGAGGTGATATCTCCTTGTAGTTTTGATTTGCATTTCTTTATTAATGAGCAATGTAGAGCATCTTTTCATGTGTTTGTTAGCCATCTATATGTCTTCTTTGGGGAAATGTCTGTTTAGGTCTTTTCCCCACTTTTTGATTGGTTGTTTGTGTAAGAAACGCCGCGGGGAGAAAAGCCACTTGCAGGGACCGTTAACAAAAGCCTTTATTGGGCGGGTGCTCTCGGGTAGAACTCCCGTGAGTGAGAGAGCAGTGGGGAACAAAGGGAGTCTGCGAGGGACGGCAGCTGCGAGGAGGGTTTTATAGCCGGGGCTAGCGCTCAAGCCGGGCTTTTTTCCCATCTACGGTAAAAGCGGGGGCCACATTGCTGATTGGTGCTGGTGGGCTTTGTGCCAGTCCTTCATTGGGCCAGGTCATGAGTTCCGTATCCAGGATGTTGGTCCGCCTCCTGGTTTCTGTCTGGGCAGGGGCGGGTTCTGGGGCTTTCTGCCTCAGCCACCTGAACATGGCCATGCATGTCTGGGTATGTCCGACCTCTCATCCCGGCCTTTTTGATATAGGACAAGGGGCGCCAATTTTTTTTGGCTACTTCCTGCTGAACAGGGGCGACGAAGGGGAGGGTGTGGTGGCCGGGATGACGAGGTGTCCGTCACAGGGCGTTGGTCGGAAGCTTCTGATATTGTTGTCGCAGCACCATCAGTTGGACTGCATTGAGCCGGTCTTTGATAAAGGCTAGCAATCTGTTTTTGAGTGTGGCGTGGTGCGAATATGAGTGAGCACCAGAGGAAGAAGGTCAACCCAGGACAGCCGCAGCTCTGAAGCAAGCCTGATCAGGTGTGTCTTGATGATGCCGTTTACCCGCTTTACCTTGTCTGACGATTGAGGCCAATATGGGATGTGGAGATGTCAGGTGATGCCCAGGGCCGCAGCCACCTGTTGAGAGATAGAAACCTGTGGATTATCCAGAAACACCAGGTGAAACTGCTGGAGTCTAGACTTGCTGAGGTCAGAGAGAAATCTAGAGGCTAAAAGGTCGCCAAGGCGGTGAGGTGAGAAGATAGTCAGAGGTTGGCCATGAATCAGCTTTTTTGCATCACCGTATAATGTTGTTGCCGCTGCCAGTGCCTGCAGACAGGGGAACCATCTTCTGGCCGCTACCTGGAGCATTACCCTGGGCTGGGCTTGGGTTATTGGAGTCCCCCGAGTCTGGGCGGCATCAGTCTTTGTCAAAGCTCAGCAGCTCCAAGGCTGGCGGAGGGCAGGAGGTCCCCAGAGCACTCTGGTCTGGGGCCCAGAGAGGCCTGGGGACAATCGCTAGCCCAGTGTTTTTGCTGTTTGTATCTTGGACACGGCTTGGAGGGAGGTCGTGGATTAGGACACATTTTTGCCCAGTGTCCGTCCTGGCCGCACTTGAAGCAGGCCCCCGGAGGGGGGTTTTGGGACCCCGAGCCTGCTGCCGGCCGCAGAGCTGCTACCAAGGCCTGGGTTTGTTGGTTTAGGAGGCTTGCCTGAAATTCGGCCTTGTGCTTAAGCCTTGTCTTTTGGCTGGCCTCAGCAGCTTTTTTGCGGGCGTTGTATACTTTAAAGGCCATTTTTACCAGGTCTTGAATAGGGGTCTGAGGGCCGTCTTTGGCCTTGGCTAGCTTTTTTCGGATGTCAGGTGTGGACTGGGAGATAAAACGGCTAGCCAAGGTGACCGCCCAGGTAGGGGACTCAGGGGATAGTCTGGTGTACTGAACGAGGGCTTCAGTCAGCCGATTAAGGAACATGGCCGGATTTTTGTCAGGCCCCTGAGTTACCTCATCTAGTTTGAGGAAGTTTACGACTTTGTGAGAGGACACCTCCATCCCATCTAGTATACACTCAACCATATAGCGTATTTGCAACTGGCCGCCACCCCCTTCCTGGTAGTCCCAGTTAGGGTTGGTGTCAGAACTGCCTGAGCTGCCAGCGGGCGTTTGGGGGAGGGGTTGGCAAAGTGTTGCTGGTCAGCCTGAGCCCTGGCTGCCGTCTAAATGGCCTGTCTCTCTTCGGGCGTGGTAGTAGACCCCGGGATGACATAGACGTCCTGCCATGTTAAGGCATAGGTGCGGGTCAGACCAGTGAACTGCTTAATGTACTGAGTGGGATTGGAAGAGAAGGATCCCAGCTTGGTCTCAATCTGCGCTAAATCTTGGAGAGAAAAGGGGACATAGACTTGAGCTAGACCCTCAGCTCCAGCCACCTGTCGCAGGGGGAGCAATGGGGCCCGGGCCGGGGGAGAAGGGAAAGGAGGTGAAGCCTCTGAAGGATTGCTGTGGGAGGGGGTGTGGGAGCTGACTGGAGAGGGAGAGGGAGTAACCGGAGGAAGAGGAGGGTACAGGGTAGGGTTAAGGGCGGGAGGATCTGGGGTTGGGGGCGGAGTCTCGGAAGCAGAAGCGGAGGGTGAAGGGATCGAAGGGGAGGGGGTCGGAGCAGCGGGAGTGTTATAGGGAGGAGGAGCCACCAGGTCTTCCGGGGGAACAGAGAAAGCAGATGACTCGGGAGTGGGGGTTGATTTGGCTGAGGAAGGTGGAACTGAGGGAGCCATCGTGAGCAGGATCTGGCTAGGGGTGCATGTGGTGCACAGGGTGGGGCGAGAGCGCAACGTCCAAAAGGCCTGAACACAGGGGACCTCAGACCATTTTCCTGTTCTCTAGCAGTAATTATCCAAATCACGGAGGACGTCAAAGTCTAATGTCCCTGTGGCTGGCCAGTGAGAGCCGTTATCTAGAGGATATTGTGGCCAGGCCTGTGAACACAAATGGGTAAGCTGTTTGGGGCGAATGTAGCCCTTTAGCCGTAAGGTCCGTAGGTTAGCCAATAAACATTCCAGGGGAGTGGACCAGTTGGGTTCGGGTTTGGAAGCCGTCGATCCCATGGCGACCACGCGGAGGTCACCCCTGTCGTCCGGACGTCTCCGGGCGGGTCAGGGGGCCGGTGAGGCCTCAGAGGCCGGAGGATCCCCAAAGCCCTTTGGGACGTCTCCCTCACGAGCTGAGAACCTGAGGAGGGCCCAGTAAGTGCGCACCGGTTACAGGGCCCTAGGAAGTGGTCGCCTGGGATGGCGGGTCCCAAAGCCGAAGGGACTTACCCCGTATTCTGCCGTCTGGGAGGTTGGTCAGCCACCTGGGTCGGGACTACCGCAGCGGTGGAGCTCGAGGGGGCCTCAACGGCGAGTGCCAGAGGCCCTCGCCGTCGAGGGGGCCTCAACGGCGAGTGCCAGAGGCCCTCGCCTCGAGCCTCACGTTGGGCGCCAGATGTGAGAAACGCTGCGGGGAGAAAAGCCACTTGCAGGGACCGTTAACAAAAGCCTTTATTGGGCGGGTGCTCTCGGGTAGAACTCCCGTGAGTGAGAGAGCAGTGGGGAACAAAGGGAGTCTGCGAGGGACGGCAGCTGCGAGGAGGGTTTTATAGCCGGGACTAGCGTTCAAGCCGGGTTTTTTCCCATCTACGGTAAAACGCGGGGGCCACGTTGCTGATTGGTGCTGGTGGGCTTTGTGTCAGTCCTTCATTGGGCCAGGCCATGAGTTCCGTATCCAAGATGCTGGTCCGCCTCCTGGTTTCTGTCTGGGTGGGGCGGGTTCTGGGGCTTTCTGCCTCAGCCACCTGAACATGGCCGTGCATGTCCGGGTATGTCCGACCTCTCAGTTTGTTTTTCTGGTATTGAGTTGTATGAGCTGCTTGTATATTTTGGAAATTAATCCTTTGTCAGTTGTTTTATTTGCTATTATTATCTCCCATTCTGAGGATTATCTTTTCACCTTGCTTCTAGTTTCCTTTGCTGTGCAAAAGCTTTTAAGTTTAATCAGGTCCCACTTGTTTACTTTTGTTTTTATTTCCATTACTCTAGGAGGTGGGTCATAGAGGATCTCACTTTGATTTATGTCATCAAGTGTTCTGCCTATGTTTTCCTCTAAGAGTTTTATAGTTTCTGATCTTACATTTAAGTCTTTAATCCATTTTTAGTTTATATTTGTGTATGGTGTTAGGAAGTATTCTAATCTCATTCTTTTACACGTAGCTGTCCAGTTTTCCCAGCACCATTTATTGAAGAGGCCGTTTTTGCCCAGCAAAAGACATTTTACAGATTCCTCTGTCCATGGAATTCTCCATGCAAGAATACTAGAGTGGGTAGCCATTCTCTTCTCCAGGGGATCTTCCCAACCCAGAGACTGAACCCAGGCCTCCCCATTGCAGGCAAATTCTTTACCATCTGAGCCACCACAGAAGCCCAGGCTGTTCATAATATCTCCATTTTCTTTGCAGAGTTCTATGATTTCATTTTTCTATTGCCATGTTTTGCAGCTTTATAAAATTTAAAGCTTTCTTTGCAAATTGAAGTACTATTAATTTACACTGTTGTGTTAGTTTCAACTCTACAGCAAAGTGATTTGGTTTTATATGCATATTTTTTCAGATTATTTTCTAGTATAGATTATACAAGAACAAAATTTAAACTTCTATTTGCTCTATATACTTGAAGCAGACACAGACAGTTATCTCAGAAGGTTCTGAATGACGATATTGATAATAGGGGGATTGTACAGTACGGGTCATTTCTCTTTGGCCAGTGTCCCAAGTATATCTCGTGAATTTTAGTCTCGTTAGATGATTCCCAAAAAAGGGGTTCCTTGGTTAATTAAGCAAAGGAAGTGTTTCGTACTGTAATCCTCCCTTGAAGAGTCACAGTGCATGTCGGCATCATGAGGCTCTAAGAAGTCCTGTATCAAATAGAGAAGTCTGTTCAACTTTGCTTTACCTAGTACTTCCCAAGCTTGTCAGACCTCTTTCCTGGGACATTTTCCATAATATCTGCTAAATAGTTCCCCTCAAACTAGCAATGCCTTCTTGGAATAGTTCTGTGGACTAAATAGGATATTTTTTCCCAAATTTACTTACAAAGTAAATGTACTGTTGTTTAATACATCTTTGGGGATAAATTTGGAGACGGCAACTTTGTTATGCTGTTACAGACCATATTACAGCTAGGCTCCCCTGATTATCATTACTTTTCTTTCTTAGAACAACACACATGTATTATCTCACAGCTCCCATGAGTAAGGAGTATGGGTACAGGTTAACTGAGTCATGTGCTCAGTATCTCACAGTGTTAAGTGGGATACAGTCAAGGTGTCGAAAGGAATGCAATCTCATCCGAAGTTCACTGAATGTTGGCAGTTCAGTTCCTTATGGTTATCGGCCTGAGGTCTTTGCTTTCCTGAGGGTTTCTGTCATTATTCTTCAAAATGGAGATTGTATTAATTATCTATTGCTATATAACAAATTACCCCAAAATTTAGTGGCATAAAACAACAATAAACTATTACATCTCATAGTTCCTGTGGGTCAGGAATGCAGGAGCAATTTGTCAGGGAAGTTCAGAATCTTTCATAAGGTTGCAATTAAGATGTCAACTAGAGTTGTAGTCATCTGAAAGCTTGACTGGGGTTATGGGATCTGCTTTCAAGTGGGAAAGTTGGTGTCAGCTGTTGGTAGGAGGCCTCAGCTCCTTTCCATGTGAGTATTTCCCAGAGTTACTTAGAATCTTCATAAAATAGTGACTTGTTCCTCAAAAGCAAGTTACCCAAGAGACTAAAGCAGAAGACCTACTTTATGACCTACACTCAGTAGGTTCATACTACCACTTCGGGAGAATTCTAAAGATCTCACAAGTCAGTCTTTATGAAATGTGGAGGGGAACAACACAAGAGAATGAATATCACAAGGCCAGGAAAGTTATTGAGAGTAAATCTTAAATATTCCCACCTCCCATACATGCACAAAAAGTAATTATGTAGTTTAAGAGGTGCTAACTAAATTATTAACAAAATTATTGTGACAATCATTTTGCAACATATGGTGGTGGTTTAGTTGCTAAATCGTGTCCAGCTCTTATAACCCCAGGGACTGTAGCTTGCCAGGCTCCTCTGCCTGTGGGATTCTCCAGGCAAGAATACTAGAGTGGATTGCCACTTCCTTTTCCGGGGAATCTTCACAACTCAGGAATTGAACCCAGGTTTCCTGCATTGCAGGCAGATTCTTTACCAACTGAGCTATGAGAGAAGCCCTTGCAATATATAGGCATCCCAAATTATCAACTTATATCCCTTAAGCTTGCACAGTATTACATATCAATCAGCTCTCAATAAAACTGGAAAAATTTTTTTCTGAAAAAATATTCCCTTGTATAGAATTACTATATTTTATCCCTAAATCAACTGATGGACACCTGGGGTATTTAATACCTTTTGGTTATAATATTTTTAAAATAACAAATAAATAAATATCAAAAGGAGAGGATTATTGGGTACCATCTTGGAGCCTAGCTACCAAAGTTGTTGGAGTATATTGAAAACAAATATTTCCCTCTCACCTCAGTCTATGACATAATAATCTGGAAAATAATATGTACATACAATTGAATAGTACTAAAGAATAAAGAATATTGAGAGTTAATGGAAGCGACCTGAATTTTCTTGGCAAGTTACTATTGCTCGAGAATTCCTTGAAGTTCTGTCTTGATTACACCTTGAAAGATGGCTCTGTCCTCGTTTTCTATCAGATTATTTACAAGCAAAAATGAATTCCATCTATTCTGCATTTCATGTTCTTTAAGTGAACCATGTTCTTTAAGTTTGTGGTTGAAGAATCAAAAACTAAAACGAAATAAAAAAGACTTTTACTAGACTGATAGGATGCAAGTTGCATGCAAAATGGAATATAGTAGAAGATACTTAGGAATTCAGAGTTTGTCAGTATCTCAGTGAGGGCATGCATGCTAAGTCACTTCAGTCATGTCCAACTCTCTGGGACCCTGTGGACTATAGCCAGCCAGGCTCCTCTGTCCATAGGATTCTCCAGGCAAGAATACTGGATTGGGTTGCCATGCACTTCCCCAGGGGATCTACCTAACCCAGGGACTGAACCCATGTCTCTTTCTTCCCTTGCATTGGCAGGTAGGTTCTTTACCACTAAAGCCACGTGGGAAGCTCTAGTAACATCTCAGTGTCCTCAAGCAAATTAAGCCTATCGTCCTTTCTTACAGGAGACTCTGTGCTTGTGTGTTTAAGGGGGAAAAAATCAAGTATAAATCAAGGTCAGCTAAAAAGATTTTTATAAATTATTTCTGGAAGAGGCTTTCTAGTATTTTCTCATTTAGATCATTTTCCTAAACATATCAAAGTAAGTAAAGAAATAAGGACCATTTTGTTGCAGAACATTTAGACTGTTCTGACTAATGCAATGTTTCTTACTTTTTAAAAAAATATGGAACACTTCATGAATTTTTGTGTCATCATTGAACATGAAAATCATTGAGCATCATTGAGGTCATGCTAATCTTCTCTGTATTGTTCCCATTTTAGTATATATACCACCAAAGAGAGCATCACCTACCTATTTACCTGAATTCCACAGATTTCACGTCAGCTAAATGAACTTGAAATTAAGACTATCTTGGAGAAGCACTTTCTGTGGCAGGGCTATGTCACTTCATCTTAAGCCTGCACGTCCCCATGCGAGGTCAACAGTGGACTGAGACGTGTTATTTCTGTTCAGCCTTGTCTGCCCAGGCCACAGCATCATGTTTGTTTCCAAAGGTGTTCAGATTCTGTAAAACCAAGTGTCACGAAAACTTCAAAAAGAATGAAATCCTCGCAAGATCAGATGGACTAAAGCATTCCAGATAGCAACTAGATAAAACTCACAGTAGTAATTCACTTGAATTTGAAAAACATATTCCATAGCTCTCACTGTCAAATGACAGAGAGAACTATGGAATAAAACCACTGATGCAATGAAGAGAGTTGAAGAGATCAAACAGAAATGCCAAGCTGAATGTATAATGAACAAGTTGAAGGAAAATAAAAAACTACATAAAGTTCAGAACATTAAGGCAGTCAAGCAAAGCATCCATCTTATCTGGGCCCTTCTTTCAGGTAAAGGAAAGTAGCTGGAAGACAAATTGGTACAGAGTTTACAACAGGATGTTGACACGGAAGATGTTTCTTAAAACTCTTACTGTTTGAAACCATTTCTTTAAGTGAATCTGGAATCTCCTATGGAGACGTAGAACTTCTAAATTATTGATTTTTTTCACATAAGATCACTCAGAAATGGATGGAAGTACTTCTCTCCTACATCGTCCTCTGTGGGACAGCAGGTAGTATGGATGCATATCAATATTAAACCTTTGCTGAGAGATACACTTCTATAATTCATGAAAATTATGTTTGTAAATACAGAAGGGAACTGTGGACACAAAATGGCCATGCAATTTGGTCAACAGCAGTAGACAGCATTTATGTGATTCAGCCCAGTTCAGTCGCTCAGTCATGTCCAGCTCTTTGCGACCCCATGGACTGCAGCATGCCAGGCTTCCCTGTCCATCACCAACTCCCGGAGTTCACCCAAACCCATATCCATTGAGTCAGTGATGCCATCCAATCATCTCATCCTCTCTCATCCCCTTCTCCTCCTACCCTCAATCTTTCCCAGCATCAGGGTCTTTTTCAATGAGTCAATTCTTTGCATCAGGTGGCCAAAGTATTGGAGCTTCATCTTCAACATCAGTCCTTGGAATGAACACTCAGGACTGATCTCCTTTAGGATGGACTGGTTGGATCTCCTTGCAGTCCAAGAGACTCTCAAGAGTCTTCTCCAACACCACAGTTCAAAACCATCAATTCTTTGACCCTCAGCTTTCTTTATGGTCCAACTCTCACATCCATACATGACTACTGGGAAAAAAAAAAGTACTGACTAGATGGCCCTTTGTTGGCAAAGTAATGTCTCTGCTTTTTAACATGCTGTCTAGGTTGGTCATAGCTTTTCTTTCAAAGAGGAAGCATCTTTTAATTTCATGGCTGCAATAACCATCTGCAGTGATTTTGGAACCCCAAAAATAAAGTCTGTCACTGTTTCCATTGTTTCCCATCTATTTGCCTTAAAGTGATGGGACCCAATGCCATGATCTTCGTTTTCTGAATATTGAGTTTTAAGCCAACTTTTTCACCCTCTTCTTTTACTTTCATCAAGAAGCTCTTTATTTCCTTTTTACTTTCTGTCATAAGAGTGATGTTATCTGCATATTTGAGGTTATAGACATTTCTCCTGGCAATCTTGATTCCAGCTTGTGCTTCATCCAGCCCAGTATTTCACATGATATACTCTGCATAGTAGTTAAATAGGCAAGGTGATAATATACACCTTGATGTACTCCTTTCCCAATTTGGAACCAGTCTCTTTTTCCATGTCCAGTTCTAACTCTTGCTTCCTAACCTGCATACAGATTTCTCAGGAGGCAGGTAAGATGGTCTGGTATTCCCATCTCTTTCAGGATTTTCCACAGTTTACTGTGATCCACACAGTCAAAGGCTTTACCATAGTCAATGAGGCAGACATTTTGGGGGAATTCTCTTGCTTTTTCTATGACCCAACAGATGCTGGCAATTTGATCTCTGGTTCCTCTGCCTTTTCTAAAACCAACTTGAACATCAGGAAGTTCACGGTTCATGTATTGCTGAAGCCTGGCTTGGAGAATTTTGAGCATTACTTTACTAGCATGTGAGATGAGCGCAATTGTGCGGTAGTTTGAGCATTCTTTGGCATTGCCTTTCTTTGGGATTGGAATGAAAACTGACCTTTTCCAGTCCTGTGGCCACTGCTGAGTTTCCCAAATTTGCTGGCATATTGAGTGCAGCACTTTCACAGCATCATCTTTCAGGATTTGAAACAGCTCCACTGGAATTCCATCACCTCCACTAGCTTTGTTCATACTGAGGACAGAGAAGACATACAGGTGGCAAATAGGCACATGAAAAGATGCTCAGCATCTCTAATTATTAAAAAAATGCAAATCAAAGCTGCAGTAAGGTACCACTTCACACCAGTCAGAATGATCATCACTAAAAAACCTACAAGCAACAAGTGCTGGAGAGGGTGTGGAAAAAGAGGAACCCTCCTTCTGTCTTGGTGGGAATGTAAGTTGGTGCAGCCAGTATGGAGAACAGTATGGCAGTTCCTTTAAAAGCTAAAAACAGAATTACCATGTGATCCCACAATTCCACTCCTGAGCATACACCAGGAGAAAACTATAATTCAAAAAGGTGCAGGCACCCCTGTGTTCACAGCAGCACTACTCACAACAGCCAAGAGATCTAAGTGTCCACAGGACAAGAATGGTTAAAGAAGACGTACATATATGCAATGGGATACTACTCAGCCACAAAAGAACGAAATAATGCCACTTGCAGCAACGTGGATACAACTAGAGATTATCATACTAAGTGAAGCAAGTCAGAAATAGAAAGACAAATACTATAAGACGTGGGATCTCAAGTGGTGTAAATGAATCTACAAAACAAACTGATTGACGATGTGAGCAGATTTATGGTTGCCATAGAGGAGGGGAAGGGATGGACTGGGAGTTTGGGATTCACAGTTATAAACTATTACAAAATGGATAAGCAACATGGGCCTACTGTATAGCACAGGAACTATATTCAATATCCTAGGATAAATCATAACAGAAAAGAATATAGATATGTGTAATATATGTGTATAGATATGTGTATAGATATGAGTCATTTTGCTGTTCAGCAGAAATTAACACAGTATTGTAAATCAGCTGTGTGTGTGTGTGTGTGTGTGTGTGTGTGTGTGTGTTAGTCACTCAGTCATGTCTGATTCTTTGCGACCCTTTGGATAGCAGCCAGGCTCCTCTGTCCATGGGATTATTCAGGCAAGAATACTGGAGAGGGTTGCTGCCGGGAGCCAGCGTGGAGAATTCCACCCTTGGCAAAGGTCATGAGGAAGAGGCCTGATGGGCACAGGCGAGATCAGGACTCAAGGGACCCCCTGGACTTGCTCGAGCATCTATCCCCAAACCAGAATCTGTCTGTCTTACTATTTTATGTCTTTCACCAACTCTTCTGACATTAACAGGGGGCTGTCCTCTTCCACATTTCTCTGGAAAGAGTTAACTTAGGGCTTTAGTTAATAAGTCCCCTGGACAAGATAAGAGTGTTTCAATTCAAACCCCCTGTTAGCATTCTAGCTTACTTGGCAGGTTTATGCAGACTCTTGCAACATTGTTGAACCTATGCTTGCTGCCAAGTTCTGACATCCCTTATCCATTGTGTTCCTGTGAGGGCATATAGTTGAGATGTAGAAGTAACAAGCAGTAGCTTTAGCATTAGCAACATTAGACTTTGAGTTAATAATTTCTTTCTTTGCTGTAACCCACTGAATCTTTGCTCCACAAAAATGTAACTCTGTACTTTAAGGGTGATGCAGGCTAGGAATTTAAGAAGAAACACTTTAAGGGAAAATTATTGTTCTGGCTGACCAACATTTATCAAAAAGAGGTCATAGAATATCAACAGGCCTCTAGGACAGAAGATGATGTACGAAAAATAAGACTCTTGCAGGAAGGAATCTGATATCGAGAAAAGTTATTACTGATGGAATGTTGAGTTGACTCTGCATTTTTCACCTTGCTGCATGTATAACTCAGGGTATAAAAGCCCCGAGGAAAATAAAGTAAATGGGCCTCACTCACCGAAGAAGCTTGGTCACCCCATGTCTCTTTCTTTATCTCTTTATCTATCTTTCTTCATTCGCCAAAGTCATCAATCCTGAGGATATCCCTGGACTCTGCTGAGGCTGGACCTCAGCAGGTTGCCATTTCCTACTCTAGGGGATCTTCCCAACCCAGGGATTGAACCAGAATCTCCTGCATCTCCTGCATTGGCAGGTGGATTCTTTACCACTGCATCACCTGGGAAGCCCTTTGTATATACACTTACTCATCAGTTCTAAGACAGAGAGAGAGTAAGCATTTCTAGCTGGTGAGTGGCAGAACCCAGGTAAAATGGCACAAGATCCTGGCTCTCCTTAGCAAAGTTTTGATCAAAGGTTTTCAGATTGTATTTTACAGTATCGGTTGCTGTGGTGAAATAAAGATGGCTGTAAATTCTTTGCCAGTGTTCCCATTGAGATCTAAATCTTATTTCCTCTCCCTTGGAATCTAGGCTGACCCTGCAATTTTCTTTGACTAAAAGAATGTGAGGAGATTGATATTGAACTTTTGAGGCAGGGGTTAAGAGATCTGTAGCATCTACTTCCTGTACTTGGAACTCTTTCTCTTGGAACCCAGCTGACATGCTTTAAGAACCTCAAGATTGTGGAGAAGCCATGTGAAGGATGACTGAAGAACTCTGGCCAACAGTCCCAGATGTTGAGCTCCCGGCCAGCTGCCAGTCAGATGAGGGAGCATCTTCAAATGTTTCTGCCCATTTGAATCTGGGATCACTGAAACCCTAGCTAATCGCACAAAGGAAAGAAGAGCTCTCTAGCTGAGCACAGTCAACTCAAACAATTGTGAGAGATAAATAGCTATGGAGGTTGGTTTAATTCACCAAGTTTTAGGAGCATCTGTTATGGAGCAATGGACAATCAAAACCGTTGACAATAATAGGATTTCCCCTAAATGAAGTTAAATGGCAACCAACTAATTTAAGGCTTAGGGAAATTGCATTGCCAAGAAACAAAACCAAAACATAACAGGGATCTATTATGCAACCCCTAAGGCAATCTCCAGTCCTAAATATTTTACCAGTACAACGAGTGACACTGAACTGGAACAGCTCCCTGGAGAGGAATTCTCTCTGTTTCTCCTCTCAAGGCGTGTCTCTGAAGCATCTTGGACAAGGAAAATCACTTGATGTTATAACCTGGGACCCCCAGATTCTTTAACAAAGGAACTTACTTACTGGAAGGAACCGAGCTCTACACAGAGCTGCACAGGGTGGTCAGATCCCAGCTGCTGGAGGCGCCGCTCATGTCAGCTGTCATGTGAATGGTATTCCAGAGGCATAAAGGTGGCGCCCTTATCAGGGAACTGGGTTAATGAATGAACGAATATCAAATGTGTAGGCCTTCCTTACCATATTCTATCAGGGCCTGGAATATATCTGTATGTTGTACCTCATCTTCCCCCTTTTTAAAATGAGAGCTTTAACTGCTGTCTGTACTACTTTGCTAGGAATGCCATGACAAAGTACCACTGACTGGATGGCTTAAACAAGAGAAATTTATTTCCTCATAGTTCTGGAGGCTAGAATTCTAAGATCAAGGTGCTGACAATATTTTTTTTTCCCCAAGCTTCTCTCATTGGCTAATAGTTGATTGTCTTCTCCCTGTATTTTTACACTGTACGTGTCTATGGCCAAATTTCCTCTTCTTATAAGCCCACCCGTGTTATTTAATTATCGCCTACCTCTAATAACCTCTTTAACTTAATTACCTCTTTAGACCCTATCTCCAAATAGTCACATTCTGAAGTACAGAGACTTAGGTCTTCAGCATATGAGCCCCTGGCGGCTCAGTGGTAAACAATGCATCTGCAATGCAAGAGACCCAAGTTTGGTCCCTGGGTTGGGAAGATCTCCTGGAGAAGGGAATGGCAGCCCACTCCAATATTCTTGCCTGGGAAATCCCATGGACAGAGGAGCCTAGTGGGCTAAGAGTTGAACACGACTGAACTACTAAACAACAACAACAAATAATTCTGCCCACAAAGTCACCTCATTTTTCCTGTACTGTCGTATATACAAGGTATTGCTTATAATTAAACGTATCATGTTAGCCATAAATTGTAAGATCCGAATCTGATTGAGATTAGACATCACCTATAGATTCTGTACTCAGAGATGGATGCAACAGTCAGATGTAATTTTGAATGTGAATGCTTTTGAAGTTGTATATGGCTTAATTGCATTGTATTACATAGGGAATTTGGGGGAAAGTATGTGTGAGAAGAAAGAGCGTGTGTGTGTGCCTTCCATATATGTGTGTATGATCATCAGGTATACTGTAAGAAATAGCTGTGGTATTACACATCTAGCACTTCTCCCTTCTTTTGGAAACTAACTCCTCCCTTCTCACCATTCATGGGAGACATCATGGCAAAGACCATATATTTACCTAACTACATCCCTCCTGGCCACAGCAAATTGGTCTGAGGAGGGCACTTCATTCTAGTCAAACCAACTAACCACCTTCTCCGGGATTCTTCAGGCTTGAATTGATAGCATTTGTCCTTCTCCAGGGTGGAAGTTGTACACTGAAAAAATTAGGACGTGCTGGTCATGTTTCTTGCTATGTAGAGAAAGCCAGTTTCCAATGAGGAAAAAATGAAACCAATGTGCAAAAGATAAAACAAAGTAAAACATACAAACAAAAGCCCTAAAAGCAGAGACAAAATAGGGAAAGAGTCCTGCACCCCACCTGTATTCCTGCTGCTGCCGCCAAGTCGCTTCAGTCGTGTCCAACTCTGTGCGACCCCACAGACGGCAGCCACCAGGCTCCCCCGTCCCTGGGATTCTCCAAGCAAGAACACTGCAGTGGGTTGCCATTTCCTTCTCCAATGCATGAAAGTGAAAAGTGAAAGGGAAGTCGCTCAATCGTGTCAAACTCTTAGCGACCCCATGGACTGCAGCCCACCAGGCTCCTCCATCTATGGGATTTTCCAGGCAAGAGTGCTGGAGTGGAGTGCCATTGCCTTCACCGACCTGTATTCCCAACTCACTTCAAATCAACAGATTTGCATGAGCCCAGAATACTTTTCCCATTGTGCCTAATATGGTTTGAATTGAGATTTTTTTTAAAAAACCGAAAGTATCCTCATTAATGTAGTATATCAATTTTATGTGCCAGTTTGACTGGCTATGAAGTGCCTAGGTTAAATATTATATCTGGATGAGTGGATAGGATTTTCTGTACGAGATTAGCACTTGAATCAGTGGACTCAGCAAAGTAGCTTGCTCTGCCCAATGTAAGTGGGCATCATCTAACCTGTTGAAGACCTGAATAGAACAAAAATTTGAAGAAGGAGGAATTCCTCCCTTTTTGCTTTGTACTTGCTTCAACTAGGACATCTCATTTTGTCTTCTTTGTTGTTCAGGCTGGGATTTAAACCATTGGTTCCCCTGGTTCTCAGGCCTTTGGACTCAGATTGAATTGCATCATCATCGTCAGTTTTCCTGGGTCTGCAGCTTGTAGACAACAGAGTATGGGACTTCTCAGCCTCTATAATTGCATGAGCCAATTTGTTACACCCACACACACATATATATAATTAACAACTTGTCATACAGATATATAGATGTATCCAAAGAACCCTAACTAACACAAGTAAGACATATAATAGCATAGATGGATCCATGCTATCACTTGGCCATACTTCAGTAATGAAAAGTGTGTTCCTTAAGTTTCAACTCTTGCTGGCAAAAACCCTACCTAAGTGGTAGGATGTTTCTTCTTTCTTTGTATCCATCACGATTCTTTTTCTTTTCAGCCACTTGGGATGTGGGATGTTAGTTCCCTGACCAGGGATGGAACCTTTGCCTCCGCAGTGGAAGCACAGAGTCTTAACCACTAGACTACCAGGGAAGTCCGTCTGTCAAGATTCTTAACTTCAAGCAACAAAAACTAGTTCTGAATGTTTAGGCAGAAAGAAATTTATTAAAAGGATATTAAGTTGCTCACAGAATCAGTGGGAGAATTGAAGAGAAGACTCACATTCTGGGTCACACAATGAGAAACAGCTAAAGTCAAGTTACAGAATTGGTCTGGTGACAAGGACACGAGTACCATGGCTGCAGAATGCTGGACGTGAAGCCTGTGTTGACGATTCAACCAGCATTGAGTATTAGACTGCTCACTACCCCTGCTGCCACTGCTTTTCCGGCAAATGACCTTCCTGAAACCATTTTTTCTAGCTATCTTTGAGGCTGGTGTGCCAAACTGGCAGCGCCTGGTCCATGTACTGATGTTCTGGCTGCAAGGAATGTGGTAAAGAAAATTCCTAGCACTTCGGCTTTTATAGAGGATGATAAGCCCTATAGGTTAGATTCATAACCCGAGGGAATTTCACAAATGCAGGACAAGGGGCCCCGATGATGAAGGACAAGAAGAAATGTTGTATCTGCTATGCACTTAACATTCAAGAGCGGCCTTGCTTGGGACATCAGCTCAGGACTGGACCAGTATATTTCACAGAGCCTAATGCAAATAAGACTCACAAATTGTAGTGATCCATACTTAAGGCTGGGCTTCCCAGGTGGCACTAAGGGTAAAGAACGCTCCTTCCAATGCAAGAGACTTAAGAGACAGGAGTCCAATCCCTGGTTGGATAAGATCCACTGGAGGATGACACGGCAACCCTTCTCCGGTACTCTTGTTTGGAGAATCCCATGGACGGAGGAGCCTGGCGGGCTACAGTCCAGAGAGTCACAAAGAATTGGACACACCTGAAGCAGCTTAGCACGTGTGCATGCTTACTTGGAGCTGGTTATTGAATGAAGATGGATGCGAATCAGGCACAGCTTTCACCAAGAAAACTATTATCTCTGCCACAATAGAGAAGTGGGGAAATAGGAAGTTGTCCTAACTATTGGCTCTGAGAATACAACACCTTAGCCAAGATCTAGGGAAGGGGAAGCTACAGCCAGAGCGATGACTTCCGAATCATCACATGTTGCTTCACTTCTCTGTCACTTAACTCAGTTCCAAATTCAACAAAAGCTTCTTACACATGTATGGGGGAATTTAAAACACATCCAGGTACAAGAAGGTCTAGAAAATGCAGTCTTAGGTTTCTAGGCTTTGCAGTATAGGGAGGCAGGATAGGAAGGGATTGCCGATAGCTGTCTACCCTACCTGCCTGAGATACTATTCATTTTACCTTTTTTCAGTCTCTGAATGCTATTTTTTAAAAAATCAATTTTACAAAAAGATGCCCAATATTGCTAATTAATACAGAAATGCAAATCAAAATTACAATGAAGAATCATCTCACACCAGGATGGCCATCATTAACAAGTCTACAAGTAACAAATGCTGGAGGGATGTGGAGAAAAACACCTACATTGTTGGTGGGGATGAGTGTTACTATATGATCCAGCAGTCCCACTCCTGGGCATACACCCAGACAGAGCTATATATAATTTGAAAAGATATAAGCACCTTTATTTGGAAGGAAAGTTATGACCAACCTACATAGCATATTGAAAAGCAGAGACATTACGTTGCCAATAAAGGTCCGTCTAGTCAAGGCTATGGTTTTTCCAGTGGTCATGTATGAATGTGAGAATTTGACTGTGAAGAAAGCTGAGCACTGAAGAATTGATGCTTTTGAACTGTGGTGTTGGAGAAGAGTCTTGAGAGTCCCTTGGACTGCAAGGAGATCTAACCAGTCCATTCTGAAGCAGATCAGCCCTGGGATTTCTTTGGAAGGAATGATGCTAAAGCTGAAACTCCAGTACTTTGGCCACCTCATGCGAAGAGTTGACTCACTGGAAAAAACTCTGATGCTGGGAGGGATTGGGGGCAGGAGGAGAAGGGGATGACAGAGGATGAGATGGCATCACCGACTCGATGAACATGAGTTTGAATAAACTCCAGGAGTTGGTGATGGACAGGGAGGCCTGGCGTGCTGTGATTCATGGAGTCACAAAGAGTCAGACACGACTGAGCTACTGAACTGAACTGAACTGAACAAAAGCAGAAGATATTAAGAAGAGGTGGCAAGAATACGCAGAAGAACTATACAAAAAAAGATCTTTAGGACTCGGATAACCACAATGGTGTGATCACTCACCTAGAGTCAGACATCCCGGAATGTGAAGTCAAGTGAGCCTTAGGAAGCATCATTATGAACAAAGCTAGTGGAAGTAATGGAATTCCAGCTGAGGTATTTCAAATCCTGAAAAATGTTGCTGTGAAAGTGCTGCACTCAATATGCCAGGACATTTGAAAAACTCAGCTGTGACCACAGGACTGGAAAAGGTCAGTTTTCATTCCAATCCCAAAGAAACACAATGCCAAAGAATGCTTAAACTATTGCACAATTTACTCATCTCACACGCTAGTAAAGTAATGCTCAAAATTCCCCAAGCCAGGCTTCAACAGGATGTGAACCGTGAACTTCCAGATGTTCAAGCTGGATTTAGAAAGGGCAGAAGTACCAGAGATCAAATTGCCAACATCTGCTGGATCATTGAAAAGGCTAGAGTTCCAGAAAAACATCTACTTGTGCTTTATTGACTATGCTAAAGACTTTGACTGTGTGGATCCAAACTGGAAAAGGAATACGTCTAGGCTGTATATTGTCACCCTGCTTATTTAACTTATATGCAGAGTACATCATGCAAAATTCTGGGCTGGATGAAGTACAAGTGGGAATCAAGATTGCCAGGAGAAATACCAGTAACCTCCAATACACAGATGACAATACCCTTAGGGAAGAAAGTGAAGAAGAACTAAAGAGCCTCTTGATGAAAGTGAAAGAGGACAGTGAAAAAGTTGGCTTAAAACTCAGCATTCAAAAAACTAAGATCATGGCATCCAGTTCCATCACTTCAAGGCAAATAAATGGGGAAACAATGGAAACAGTGACAGACTTTATTTTGGGGGGCTCCAAAATCACTGCAGATGGTGGCTGCAGTCATGAAATTAAAAGATGCTTCCTCCTTGGAAGAAAAGCTATGACCAACCTGCTGCTGCTGCTGCTGCTACTGCTGCTGCTAAGTCGCTTCAGTCGTGTCCGACTCTAGACAGCATATTAAAAAGCAGAGATATTACTTTGCCAACAAAGATCCATCTAGTCAAGGCTATGGTTTTTCCAGTAGTCATGTGTGGATGTGAGAGTTGGACTATAAAGAAAGCTGAGCACCAAAGAATTGATGCTTTTGAGCTGTGGTGTTGGAGAAGACTCTTGAGAGTCCCTTGCACTGCGAGGAGATCCAACCAGTGAATCCTAGAGGAAATCAGTCCTGAATATTCATTGGCAGGGCTGATGCTGAAGCTGAAACTCTAATACTTTGCCCACCTGATGCGAATAACTGACTCACTTGAAAAGATCCAACCAGTGAATCCTAGAGGAAATCAGTCCTGAATATTCATTGGCAGGGCTGATGCTGAAGCTGAAACTCTAATACTTTGCCCACCTGATGCGAATAACTGACTCACTTGAAAAGACCCTGATGCTGGGAAAGACTGAAGGTAGGAGAAGGGGATGACTGAGGATGAGATGTTTGGATGGTATCACTGACTCGATGAACATGAGTTTGAGCAAGCTCCAGGAGTTGGTGATGGACAGGGAGGCCTGACATGCTGTGGTTCATGGGGTCTCAAGGGTCGAACATGACTGAGCGACTGAACTGAACTATCATTCACACAGTAAGACAATTCAAACATTGTCAGCTGTACATCATGTAACGTAAACCTCTTACATTACCTCCAATCCTCCAATCCCCCAGTTTTCCTCCAAAGAATCTTTAACTTCTACCAGGTTTGTATTTATATTTTCAAAGATAATCTATGGGTATGTGAATGTGTGCATCTCCCTTTCTGTTTTACTTATATTGAGTATAAAATACACTCTTTCCAATCTACCTTTTTTTTTTAGTCCATCTATTGTTAATAGTCAGTGAAAGACAAGAATCCTGGAGAAGATAAGAAGAGACTGACAACAAAGAAAATTTCATTTCTTTTTCACATAGTTTCTCTCTGTTTTAAAAAAATTCTTTATTTCTTATAAAATATTGCAAAATATTTAAACAACACAAAAAATGAAAGCAAACAAAAAAAAGAAAGCGTCCCTCAAGTAAATTCCAAAAAGCAACTACTCTAAATAGTTTGCATATCTATCTATCTATCTGTGTCTATGGTTTTTATAGCTTTGAATTTCTTTCTCTACATTGCTTTAAGTTTTTTGTTAGCCAGAGTGTTGGTTCTGAATTTACCTCACAGCCGTGTAAGCTATTAAGACAATGGTTCCAGCCTTAATTGATTCCTTAAATCTTATGTCTCTACTGAGATTCCTCAGAGCAAACAAATATGGTTAATCTAACTGGGCACTTGCTGTTCCTTGGTTATAAACTCCTGATATTCAAGGTCCAATATTCCCCCTTGGATTCTCTCCACAATTTATCTCCACAGTTTCTGCAATTAACTGCTTGTATTCCCTATCACAATGGAAGCCTGTTTTTTGTCCCCTCAGACTCCTCCCTCTCTTCTGATCACAGATCTGTGATCTTCCCAGGACACAAAAGGATTCGAGCATAACCCAAAACAGGTGACTCAAGACTTTCTTTGAGATTTTTCAAAGCAGAGTTGGGAGAAAGATGCTCCTTTCCTTTACAGTTAAAATACTGGGATTATGCAACTCTGGAACTGCTGGCAGATCTACCCTTATGGTGAAATCAGAGCTATCACCCATAGCAATGCTACCATGTATTCATACGTCTTTATTTCAGCTTGTTGAGACGTAATTCACTTCACAGGGACAAAGACCAGCAAATTGTTTAGTATGCATTTAGTTGCTCAGTTGTGTTAGACTCTTTGTGACCCCAGGGACTGTAGCCTGCCAGGCTCCTCTGTTCATGGGATTCTGCAGGCAAGAATACTGGAGTGGGTAGCCATTCCCTTCTCCAGAGGATCTTCCTGACCCAGGGATCGAACCCAAGTTTCCTGCATTGCAGGTGGATTCTTTATCATCTGAGCCACCAGGGAAATCTCATTCTTTAGTATACAACAGGTAATATTTGCCCTTTTGCCATATACAAAAGGGATTAGGGATTAGGGATTAGGAAGTGGTATCTTTGGAGGCCCTTTTGCCATATACAAAAGGGATTAGGGTTCTAGGGATTAGGAAGTGGTATCTTTGGAGGCCGTAGTTTAGCCTACCACATTGTATACTAAAGGCAACGTTCCCCATAGAGAGCTATTGTGAGCCTTAACAAAATTAACACAGGTTACAAGCAATAAATGCTGGAGAGGATGTGGAGAAAAGGGAACCCTCTTACACTGTTGGTGGGAATGCAAACTAGTACAGCCATTATGGAAAACAGTGTGGAGATTCCTGAAAGAATTGCAAATAGAGCTGCCTTACGACCCAGCAATCCCACTGCTGGGCATACACACTGAGGAAACTCGAATTGAAAGAGACACGTGTACCCCATTGTTCATTGCAGCAATGTTTATAATTGCCAGGACATGGAAACAACCCAGATGTCCATCAGCAGATGAATGGATAAGAAAGCTTTGGTACATATACACAATGGAGTATTACTCAGCCCTCAAAAAGAATAAGTTTGACGCAGTTCTAATGAGATGGATGAAACTGGAGCCGATTATACAGAGTGAAGTAAGCCAGAAAGAAAAACACCAATACAGTATACTGACACATATATATGGAATTTAGAAGACAATAATGATGACCCTGAAAGTGAGACAATATAAGAGACACAGAGGTATAGAACGGACTGTTGGCTTCAGAGGGAGAGGGAGAGGGTGGGAAGATCTGGGAGAAGGACAACGAAACATGTATACAATCATATGGGAGATGAAGCACCAGTCTATGTTCAATACAGGATACAGGATGCTTGGGGCCAGTGTATGGGATGAACCGGGGGGATGGGCAGGGAAGGGAGGAGGGAGGGGGCTTTAACATGGGGAGATCGTCCACACCTGTGGCTGATTCATGTCAATGTATGGCAGAACCAATGCAGTGCTGTGAAATGGAATAAGCATTAAACAAAAAATAAAAAATAAAAAATAAAAAAATTAACACGGGTAAAACTCTGTAAGTTGCTCTCAAAAAATATTGGCTATTGTTTTGATTATTCATTTCTGTAATGGACGTGTTGGTTTCTGGCCTGAACACCCTTCTTATTTTGAGGAAATGTCCCATTTATGGTCGCAGCTCAGGAAGGGATCATAAGCAGCCCCAAAGCAGTGATATCTGCCAAGAGCGGACAATTTCTGTAAACCAACAAAGGAAGCTGGAGGGACCTCTGGTAAAATAAGAAAAGTCCCTATTCCTATACCACATTGAGAGCTAGGAAGGGACGCTCTCCTCTCCTGTCTTGGATAAAGAAGGGGTGGGAAGACTATACAGGTGCTGCCAAATAATTATTCCCACTTTGTTCCATGCTGCTTTATACATTCATGATATTAGCCATCTCACTCTTTTTTTCTCCCTTTTATTTGTCATCCTCTATCACCCCACCTTAAAAAAAAAAAAAAAAAGACCATGATGCTGGGAAAGACTGAAGGCAAGAGAAGAGGACACAGAGGACAAGATGGTTGGCTGGCATCACCAACTCAATGGACATGAGTTTGAGCAAGCTCCAGGAGACGGTGAAGCCTGGCGAGCTGTCTTCCATGGGGTGGCAAAGAGTCAGACATGGCTGAGCGACTGAACAACATCAAAATCAACTTTTTATTCATTTCACTTCAGAAGGAACATAGGATCGTGGCTGCTTCACGGACTCTGACGCAGACCTTTTGAATTCTGACCCTAACTTCTTTTTAGGTGTGTGATCTTGGATGGTTTATGTAAATTCGCCATACCATAGTTTCCTTAAAAAAATCCTACCATGTAAACTTGCATACTTCTGATCCATGCTTTTGAATAGCTGCATTAAGTGTACCATGCTTTTTTCAGTAACTCCTTCAATGATGAACATTTTCTTTAATCTCTCTTCGGCCGTCATGAAAAATGTGCAATATCAGTTCAGTTCAGTTGCTCAGTCGTGTCCGACTCTTTGCAACACCATGAATCGCAGCACGCCAGGCCTCCGTGTCCATCACCAGCTCTCGGAGTTCACCCAAACTCCTGTCCATCAAGTCAGTGATGCCATCCAGCCATCTCATCCTCTGTCATCCCCTTCTCCTGCTGCCCCCAATCCCTCCCAGCATCAGAGTTTTTCCAGTGAATCAACTCTTCACATGAGGTGGCCAAAGTACTGGAGTTTCAGCTTTAGCATCAGACTTTCCAAAGAACACCCAGGGCTGATCTCCTTCAGAATGGACTGGTTGGATCTCCTTGCAGTCCAAGGGACTCTCAAAAGTCTTCTCCAACACCACAGTTTAAAAGCATCCACTCTTTGGCGCTCAGCTTTCTTCACAGTCCAACTCTCACATCCATACATGACCACTGGAAAAACCATAGCCTTGACTAGATGGATCTTTTTGACAAAGTAACGTCTCTGCTTTTGAATATGCTATCTAGGTTGGTCATAACTTTCCTTCCAAGGAGTAAGCGTCTTTTAATTTCATGGCTGCAGTCACCATATGCAGTGATTTTGGAGCCCTCTCAAATAAAGTCTGACAGTTTCTACTGTTTCCTCATCTATTTCCCATGAAGTGATGGGACCAGATGCCATGATCTTTTTTTTCTGAATGTTGAGCTTTAGGCCAACTTTTTCACTCTCCTCTTTCACTTTCATCAAGAGGCTTTTTAGTTCCTCTTCACTTTCTGCCATAAGAGTGGTGTCATCTGCATATCTGAGGTTATTGATATTTCTCCCGGCAATCTTGATTCCAGCTTGTGCTTCTTCCAGCCCAGCGTTTCTCATGATGTACTCTGCATATAAGTTAAATAAGCAGGGTGACAATATACAGCCTTGACGTACTCCTTTTCCTATTTGGGACCAGTCTATTGTTCCATGTCCAGTTCTAACTGTTGCTTCCTGACCTGCATACAGGTTTCTCAAGAGGCAGGTCAGGTGGTCTGGTATTCCCATCTCTTGAAGAATTTTCCACAGTTTATTGTGATCCACACAGTCAAAGGCCTTGGCATAGTCAATAAAGCAGAAATAGATGTTTTTCTGGAACTTTCTTGCTTTTTCCATGATCCAGTGGATGTTGGCAATTTGATCTCTGGTTCCTCTGCCTTTTCTAAAACCAGCTTGAACATCTGGGAGTTCATGGTTCACATATTGCTGAAGCCTGGCTTGGAGAATTTTGAACATTACTTTACTAGCATGTGAGATGAGTGCAATTGTGCAGTAGTTTGAGCATTCTTTGGCATTGCCTTTCTTTGGGACTGGAATGAAAACGGACCTTTTCCAGTCCTGTGGCCACTGCTGGAGTTTTCCAAATGTGCTGGCATATTGAATGCAGCACTTTGACAGCATCATCTTTCAGGATTTGAAATAGCTCTACTGGAATTTCATCACCTCCACTAGCTTTGTTCGTAGTGATGCTTTCTAAGGCCCACTTGACTTCACAATGTGCAATATATATGCTTGCAAATACATTCTAGTGCTTTTATTTTATAGGATGACTTCCCAGAAACAGAATTTGTAGAGGAAAGGCTATCTTTTTATTTTTAGTAGATGTCACCAAAATGCTGTCTGAAAAGACTGTACCAGTTAACAGCAATATATAATAATTGCCTCTTTTTTTGGCAATTTCACCAGCAATAAAATTAGATGAATTTTTAAACTTTCACAGTCTGATAAATAAAAAGTGATCTCTCACTGTTCACTTTCATTTTGCGTTTCTTTGGCTTTTATAAATGAGACTTAGCACTTACATGTTTCTAGTCTACTCAGACTTGGTCTTCTTTGAATTACTTCATGTCCTCTCTCCATTTTTTCTACAGATTTATCAGTTAACTGTTTGTATATGTTTCTCCTATGTTATAGACATTAACTCTCTATTTTGTATTGCATTTCCTCCCAGATTTGCTGTCTCTTTCATAAATTCATTGTAAAGGCTTCATATGGTCAAATAGTTCTTTTATTTTATAATCTATAAGTCTAGTGCTCTCCTAGGTTGTACATATGACCACCTATATTTTCTTCCTTTCTTTAAACATACACAAAATAAAAATAGTTGCTTTTATTTTTGAATGTTTCCTCTTTATTCTTTTTAATGACGCTATTTATTTGTATTTTTGTCTGGGGCCCTTGGCAGTGAAACCACCAGTTAGGACCACCAGGAGTTTCCAGCTTTTCCTTTATAAATTATGTAAAAGAGATTCAAATTTCAACAAAATGTTTTAAGCAACTGCTGTTTATACAGGTAGTTTACCAGAGAAAGTGTCTTTTTTTCCCTTAGATTTATTGAGATGATTGACAAACAAAAATTGTATATATTTATGTTGTACAACATGATATTTTTAAGGTACTCAATGGAATGATTTAATATATGTATGCATTGTGAAATGATTATTACAATCAAATTAATTAATATGTCCATCATTAATTATGCATTTCTAATTTTATTGGATTACAATTAGAGTATGCCCTATAAACTTGTTTTATTAAAGATATGTTAATGTTTTCTTAGTGAACCAAGTATGTGGTCTAATTCTGTAAATGATTCATGGACACATGAAGAAGAAGGATATTCTATATTCAACGCCATGGATGGTATATTTCATAAATGACTACTAAATCAAATTCATTAATTTCATTATTCAATTCCCTCTAAGTTTTGCCTATTCTGTACTAAGTTCTGTTTAATCACAATATGACAGTATTTCTGCCAAGTTCTCCTTGACTTTCTAATAACTTTTGCTTTATATATTTACCTGCCATGTTCTTTAGTTTGTGATTATTAAAACTTCTTTTTAAATTATTTATATTATATTAACAATTTAGTGCTTTTCTTTAGATTCCTCCTGATATTAACATTGCCTCTTCCCTTTTCCCTTTGCTCAACAGCCAGGGATGCCTTGCCTACTCCCTTATTTTCAACTTCTCTGTATCATTTTGTTTTAAATCTGTTTCTTATATGCAGTACATACCTGGGCTTTTTTTTTTTTTAACACTATCTGACAGTCTGGTTTTCATTGGGGTAGCTTAGTTTATTTACACTTAATGGTAATTAGTAACACTCACCTTAGTTCTGCGAACTGATGCCATGTTTATTATTTATTTTGCTGATTTTTTGGTTTTATCAAATTACGATTCATTCCCCCTTTTTCCTTGTCATTTGTTAGTCGCTCATTGTTCAGTCTTGTCCAATTCTTTTGTGACCTCATGGACACAGGCCATCAGGCTCCTCGGTCCATGGAATTTTTCAGGCAAGAATACTAGAGTGGGTTGCCGTTTCCTCCTCCATGGGATCTTCCCGGCTCAGGGATCAAAGCTGTGTCTCCTGCAGTGGCAGGCAGATTCTTTACCACTGAGCCATCTGGGAAGCCTCGGTTGTTTGAAAGCTCCACTATATTTTTCCACTTTATCTATGATTTCTTTTCTTTTCCCTATGCTTATTAATGCCCATAGATCTTTTTATCATCATTTTTAAAATACATTAACTATTTGCCCTATAGAGATGCTTCTTCCCTACTTCTTCTTTCTCTTTCCCTCAAAAGATAAGATCTTTTGAATATTTTTATTTCCCCATTCTCCACTCACATTAAGGCTTTGGATGGGTTTTGCCATGTTTCTCCTCAGTCCTCCACTGCAATTCCTAGAGTTTGCTTTTATAATTTGCTATGCCTTTCTTCAGGCTATTATTGGAATTTCTTTTGTAGTATGCCTGCATGTTGTGAAAAGTATTAGTCACTCAATGTCCAGCTCTTTGTGACCTCATGGACTGTAGCCCACCAGGCTCTAATGTCCATGGGATTCTCCAGGAAAGAATACTGGAGTGGGTAGCCACTCCTTTCTCCAGAGGATCTTCTCCACCCAGGGACTGAACTCGGGTCTCCTGTACTGCAGACAGTTTCCTTACCATCTGAGCCACCAGGGAAGCCCTGTGTATATATATTTTGGCCATGGATGGTGACTTGCAGGATCCTAGTTTCCTGACTTGGCTTGAAGCCGTGCCCTCTGCAGTGGAAGCAGAATGTCTTAATCACTAGACTGCTAGGAAATTCCATGCAATATATTTCTTCCATCTCATCTTAATATCATACAGTTTAGTAACATACAGTTCCAGATAGTTTCTTAATATCCAATGAATACATGTCAGATATGCAGATGATATCACTGTAATGGCAAAAAGTGAATAGGAACTAAAGAGCCTCTTGATGAGGGTGAAAGAGGAGAGTGAAAAGCTGGCTTAAAACTCAACATCCAAAAAAATGAAGACCACGGCATCCAGTCCCATCATTTCACAGCAAATAGGTGGGGGGAAAAAATGGAAACAGTGACAGATTTTATTTTCTTGGGCTCCAAAATTGCTGCAGACAGTGACTGGAGCCATGAAATTAAAAGATGCTTGCTCCTTGGAAGAAAAGCTACGATAAACCTAGACAGCGTATTGTCGACTTTGCTGACAAAGGTCTGTATAGTCAAAGCTATGGTTTTTCCAGTAGGCATGTACAGATGTGAGAGTTGGACCATAAAAAAGGCTGAGCACTAAAGAACTGATGCTTTCAAACTGTGGTGTTGGAGAAGACTATTGAGAGTCCCTTGGACAGCAAGGAGATCAAACCAGTCAATCCTAAAGGAGATCAACTCTAAATATTCATTGAAAGGACTGATGCTAAAGCCAAAGCTCCAATCCTTGGCCACCTGATGTGAAGAACTGACTTGGTGGAAAAGACCCTGATGCCGGGAAAGCCTGAAGGCAGGAGAAGGGGACAACAAAGGACGAGATGATTGGGTGGTATCACCAACTCAATGGACATGAGTCTGAGCAAGGTTCAGGAAGTGGTGAAGGATAGGGAAGCCTGCTGTGCTGCAGTCCATGTGGTCGCAAGACTTAGTGATTGAACAACAACAGCATGTTATATATTTAGCTAGTCTATCAATATCCAGTGGATATTGAGATATTATCTTAAATGAATCTATAATTAAATATATATGAGCTTTCATCATATGTAGTTTATTTCATACATTTAAAAACTTTCAGAGAAGGATTTTGTTTCACAGGAACAAAAGGGTAAGAATGCCTACTCTAGACAATCGCAGCTTCTCCTACGACTTCAATGACCATTTCTACAGCAATGACTGTCATTTTTTTCCTCCAATCTATGCCTTTCCTGAATTCCAGGCCCACAAATTTACACATACACACTTACACACAGCACACTTGAGAATCCCAGGTCGTCCTTTAAAGGAATCTCTAATTCAACATCTCCAAAACTACATTCATATCTTCTTCCTAGTCTGGTTCTTGTCCAATGAAATCTTTCTCAGAAAATGGTGCTGAGAAAGCCAGAAGCCAGGAATCACACCTGAGTCTTTCTTCTCTCTTACCTGTATACCTAGAGGTAAACTTGTTCATGTCAGTCCACTTCCCTCCATACCTTGATCATCAGTATTTACCTGCTTTGGTGGAACACAAGGGGTGAAATCAGACTGGTGTGGGTTGATGGATGGTGGATGGGAAACAGCCGCTATAAAAGAACTCCTATGGAAAGTTTGGGTAAGGAATCCCAGAAGATTTTGGAAGGTGCCATCCTTTGCTCCTTGCATTCCCAGCCCCAGCTTTAGCCCAGCCATTGTCCTGGGTCAGAAAACTGCTGGCACCAGTAAACAGAGTCTCAGATCTATTGTTGAGCATCCACAGGGTGAATGAACTGTCACAGACACATCCCCAGGTGGGGACAGCAAAGAATTTGTTGTGTGCCAGGAGGTGGAGGTTCCTTGCAATATTATACAACAATAACCTCAGATATGCGGATGACACCACCCTTATGGCAGAAAGTGAAGAATTAAAGAGTCTCTTGAAAGTGAGAGAGGAGAGTGAAAAGTTGGTTTAAAGCTCATCATTCAGGAAACTAAGACCAGGCATCCGGTCCCATCACTTCATGGCAAATAGATGGGGAAACAATGAAAATAGTGAGAGACTTTATTTTGGGGGGCTCCAAAATCACTGCAGATGGTGACTGCAGCCATGAAATTAAAAGATGCTTGCTCCTTGGAAGAAAAGCTATGACAAACCTAGACTGCATGTTAAAATACAGAGACATTACTTTGCCAATGAAGGTCTGCCTGGTCAGCGCTTTGTTTTTTCCAGTAGTCATGTATGGATGTGAGAGTTGGACCATAAAGAAAGCTGCTGCTGCTGCTAAGTCGCCTCAGTCGTGTCCGACTCTGTGCGACCCCATAGATGGCAGCCCACCGGGCTCCCCCATCCCTGGGATTCTCCAGGTAAGAACACTGGAGTGGGTTGCTGTTTCCTTCTCCAATGCATGAAAGTGAAAAGTGAAAGTGAAGTCGCTCAGTGCTGAGTGCCAAAGAATTGATATTTTTGAACTGTGGTGTTGGAGAAGACTCTTGAGAATCCCTTGGACAGCTAGGAGATCCAATCAGTCAATCCTAGAGGAAATCAGTCCTGAATATTCACTGGAAGGACTGATGCTGAAGCTGAAACTCCAAAACTCTGGCCATCTGATGCAAATAACTGACCCTGTAGAAAAGACCCTGATGCTGGGAAAGGCAGGAGGAGAAGGCAATGACAGTGGATGAGATGGTTGGATGGTATCACTGACTCGATGGACATGAGTTTGAGCAAGCTCTGGGAATTGGTGATGGACAGGGAAGCCTGGCGTGCTGCAGTCCATGGTGTCTGCAGAGAGTTGGACAGGATTGAGTGACTGAACTGAACTGATAGGCGTGAAGTGCTCAGGCACTAGCCTTCTGCATTGGTTTTTCCTGTCCTGACTCTGCATTCATGCTCTGCACCACAGCCACTTGAGGCTTCTTTTGATTCTTCAAACACATTATATGTCTTCTATCACTGGACTTGGGATATGCTGTCCTCTTCGCTCCGGGTGTTCCCAACTTCTCTTTGCTTAGTTAATTCCTAGCTCGGATGTCACTGATGGTTTATGGTGAACGATGTCGAATTCTTGATCGCCGAAGAATAAGATTTAGCCTCGGCACCAGGGACCAGGCTTGATCACTCAAGAGCTTTTGTGTAGCAGAGTTTTATTAAAGTGGAAAAGGACAAAAAAAGCTTCTGATACAGACATCAAAAGGGGGACTGAGTGCTTCCCTGGCTAGTCTTATCAAGGCCTTATATACTTTTACCAGACCCACTCCTACAACATATATCTTAAATTAACAAGATCAGAGCTAACAATAGAAAGCTCTTACCAGATCCTCTCCCACATTATATGTCTTAAGATAACAAGATTAGTCAGAAGGTTCTTGTTAAGAAGAAACATGTCCTCCAGCAAGATACATTGTTATATTGACTAAGACAAAGCAATACAGAAGAAAAACATTTGTCCTTTTCTCCTCCTTGAAAGCCCCAGGCTCCTTTTTCTTCTTCTCAGGAGCCCTGGACCTCTTCCTCCTTGAAGGCTCTGGACTCCTTATCAACATACCTAAGAATTAGCTCTCTCATCATTTCTTCAGGGAAGTCTTCATTGTTCTCCAAGACACGACCTCTGCTGTACTCTCTCATAGTGTCTTGTCTTTTTCCTTCATAGACTTGTCACAGTTTGTGATTATACAGTTGTCATTGTTACAGTTCGATTAATGTCTGCCATCTCTAATAGACTGGAAGCCCAGGAGGGCTGGAACCATATCTCTTTCTATACCATAGTATCTTCAGCCATGATAATATAGTGTCTGGTCCATGGTAGGTAATTAGTCCTGTATGTGGTGTATGTGGATGACTGGTCAAGTATCTGCGTATGCAAAGCGAAGCAGACCTGAGCCAGGGTAATGACCTCATAAGGAGACATCACACTAAGAAGTTCTCAGAGTAGCCCATCTGCCTCCCTCAAGGACATCTCACTGGTTGGGCCACTGTCATCTTCAGTGTATAGCAGGATGTATCACCTACTTGTTTGGCTTCGGAATCAACTAAATCCACCCTCATTCAGCAATGTGGACTACCGGCTTTCAGGGACACAGCACAGCCTTGAAATGATAACCATTTGTTTATTTGACCAATATTCCTTCTGTGCCTACCCCTCTTGTATTCAAGCAGTGTACTGGCGATGGGAAAACACACACGAAGGAGGCTTGGTTATTATTCTCAAGGAATTTATAGCTTTGAAGCACAGTCGGACATGTAAACAAATTATAACTTCCTGTTTTAAAACACTAATATTACAAGACGCTCAAAGTATCACAGAAAAGAGGCTATCAAAGCACTTACCAAAGCCCTCGCCAGAAGAGGTGCTATTTAGAACAATGACCCAAGGGACACACTTTTCAAACCTTCTGAGCTCTAACTTTGGAGCAGTTTGGACCACAAGAAAGCAACTGGCTTGAACCACATTAGATAAGCCCCTTAAAAAACAACCACCCCTAGGTTACTTTTATGTCCTTGGCTTTTATTGGACATAAGAAATATCCATTTAATTTATGCTTTGCATTTGATGTTTAAATCTGCTTTATTTGCTTTATTATATCATTTACCGGTTCCTAACAAGTCATGTGAGAAATCACGTTTAGAATGTAGTGTTATGAAAAAAAAAGTTTATGTTCTGTCTCCTCTGACAAATTGATTCCTTTCAGATGACAAGATCTATTGAACATGTATGTGTTTTCACTTTTGCCTTGGCCGCTAGAAGACTAAGACTTAAAAATATCAAATTCAGTCACAGCCATGTTTAATTTACCCTCAGGATAATTGTGATCTCCTTTTTCTTTAGCCCTAGTGCTCTACTCCCTGGTGGCTCAGATGGTAAAGCATCTGTCTACAATGCGGGAGACCTGGGTTTGACCCCTGGGTCGGGAAGATTCCCTGGAGAAGGAAATGGCAACCCAGTCCAGTACTCTTGTCCTAGAAAATACCATGGACCAAGGAGCTTGGTGCAGGCTACTGTCCATGGGGTCACAGACTGAGAGACTTCACTTCAGTGCTCTATTTCTAGGAGTTTTGTGTGTTTGTTGCTCTTGTGTTTTTTGTGTTGTTGTTGTCTGTTGTAAACCTTTATGTCCTTATGGAAAAGAAATAGGATAAAATAAACTAAGCATTTAGTATGTTCAGTCATTTTAGAATTATTGCTGCTATTTGTCAAAGATAAATGCAAAGAAAAAAAACCTATGTTTGGATCTTAAAAAAGTCTGGAGAAACTGGGAAGGACAAAGAAATGCAACAGAAAGACGCAAACAATGGAACTTGAGGTAGTACTGCCCATTTTCTCTGACTCAAATACTGGACCACATTGATCTGGCATAAGGTCTAGTAGAAGAGAATATCTGAAATTTGTACTGTTTAGGAAAATCCCAGGGATATGGTTAGGCAGTCAGATCCCAGCAGGTATGACCATTACATATATATAAATACACACACACACACACACACATATATATATGTAGTTATAGATTTAGCCTTCTTTCTTTCTTTCTTTTTTGATTTAGCCTTTTTTCGATCACAGATCCCTTTGAAGCACTGAAACTGCTTACCAGTAATAGACTTTCAAATACACTTTCTGGAAACAGAACGCTCCAGTTTTCTATTTATCTTTCCAGAATATCAAAAGTACTTTATAGCTGGCACCGCTTCAAAGAATTCAGATAGATCTGAGGAAGCACCTGGGCTGCCAGGTCAAACAAGGGCCCTGGCAAATCAGCTGTCAGCTCAAGTTCTTAACACTCGACACTATTCTTGGATGATTCAAACCAGGCGTGTGTTTTGTTGGTTTTTAACTATTTTGAGTAACATACCCTTTTTGGGCTCTTCCCTGGAGGCTCAGATGGTAAAGCGTCTGCCTACAATGTGGGGGACGTGGGTTCGATCCCTGGGTTGGGAAGGTCTCCTGGAGAACCGTCCATGGGGTCACAAGGAGTTGGACACGACCGACTCAGTGACTTCACTCACTCACTCTTCCTTTTGATGAGCTGATAAAGATACGGGTCATAGATACATACACATACACACACACACACGCAATTCTGCCTACAATTTTATGGGGTTGATGGACTTCCATAAAGTCCATCCTCAGATTCTAGGTTTCGTTTAAGTGAAGGCTTTCCTGGACTGGGGGTGGGAGGGCAATGTCCTTGTAGAAGTTTTAGTATAACCGTCTCTCTTATCACTGGGACTGGAGCGGCTTGGGTGGAATGAGGTAACCGGGCCGGAAGATACGGACCCCCATAGCCTCTGGACAGGCCCCTCTAGGCTCTCCCTTCCCCCAATTCCCATTTGCGCAGGTGCGAAAACCTAAGGGGCCACCCGGGCGCTTCGGCTCTGGAAGGTTGGGGGAGGATGGGACCCTGGGAGCGATAGAGGCGGAGGTGGGGGCCTTCCCGAGGTTGCTTGGTGACCAAACTCTCCGCCCAGATCGTTCCATTTCCTCAGTAGGGGGCGCCGCGGGCCCGAACGTTGCTGACGGACCTCCCAGAGCGGCCCTCTTCCGGCTTCCCCCCCTCCGCTGGGTGGTGGCGCGGGCCCGTGACGTCACAGGAGGCGGGGCCAGTGCTGCTGCCGGGTGCTGGAGGCGCCATTGGCGCCGGCTTGGCTTGAGAGCTCCGCTGAGGAGCGGGAGGTTGGGCCTCAGTTACAACCGCGTCGGCTCCTGGTGCCTGGTCTTTCAGCGGCATGGCGTGCGGGGCGACATTGAAGCGGCCCATGGAGTTCGAGGCGGCGCTGCTGAGCCCTGGCTCTCCGAAGCGGCGGCGCTGCGCCCCTCTGTCCGGCCCCACTCCGGGCCTCAGGCCCCCGGACGCCGAACCGCCGCCGCTGTTTCAGACGCAGACCCCACCGCCAACTCTGCAGCAGCCCGCCCCGCCCGGCAGCGAGCGGCGCCTTCCAACTCCGGGTAACCAACGCTGCGGCCTTGGCAGGAAGCCAGGCCCAGGCATTTTTTGGGGGAGGGGTGGGGATTGGAGTGGGGGTGGGAGAAGATCATGAACGCTAGGCTAGTCACTTGCTGACCCCTTCTTTGCCCTGAGAAATGGGAACAGGGGTGCCGCTGGGCCTTGTCGCTTCCGGGGATGGAAGACATCCGGGAGGGGTAGTAGGGCCACAGAGTCGGTTTTCGGTTTTCCTGGAGCTGGGGAGCCTAGAAGAGTGGGCCGCGGGAGCAAGATGGAAATAGCCCCGGCCGCCTGGGGCCCTCCCAGACCTTGGAGCCTCTCCTTTCTCCGTTGCCCTCCCCTGTACTGAGCCGCCCTGCAGATCCAGTGGGCCATGGAAAATTGGATTCTGCTCACGAACCTGGCCTTGAGGGTGTGGGGGTTGGGGGCGGGTTACTGGGAAGGGGCCTGAGAACGTGCTGTGCAGCACTGTGCTGGGACTTGTAGGAGACCTGATTTCCAGAAGTCTTTAGGGATCTCGGGCCGCCCTCGGAAGTCGTGGAATCTGATTTCAGCCTGTTTCTAAGAGACTGGCCATGTTCTTTTATTGTATGTCTATTGTCTTGCACCATATATGGCTTGAAATCGGTAGATCGTTAGCTAGAATTTGAGAATCCTTCAACATACAGAAGCTCCGGAAGCAGAAATTCAATTTTCCGTAACAGAGATTCTCCTTCAATAAGGCATTCCACACAGGCCAGGGAAAGACGAGAACTGGTGTGACAATAAAGTTAAAAAAAGAAAGAGAAAAAAAAAACTCACCTCCTAACCACAGCGCAAGAATAGAGGGAAAGGTGCATCGGAATGAATATTTAGCAGTTTTAAAGGGCTCCTGGAAATGGAGGCGGGGGTGGCTCACACCTGGACTTTGGCAACTCATTTCTTTGTGTGTTTTTCTATCCCTCAAGCGTTAGCAAAACCTTGAGGTTGCCTTAAAATCTCTCTTCTTACCCTTTTCAGTTACCAGTGTCTTTAGCCATTATTTCCTCCCCACTCTGCATAATGCATATCCACAATGCAGATTTGAGGCCCTCATCCTCTCACATCAAGATCCCAGTGGTAGCCAGCCAGGCTCTCTAGGCACTGTGTCCTTACTCATGTTCACCTCACCTCTCCTCTTATCTTGATATTCACGGGATTTATCTGCTATAGCCGTTTCTTGCCTAGTCAGTCTTTTATACATTTTTCCCCCAAGGCCACTTGGTTGTACCTTATCCTTGACGTCCATCATGATGTTTTCACCTGTTTGCTAATAAATAAATTATTTCTTCAAGTCTTCCATCCTTACCTGACTAACTCTGCCCTATAAGGAACTCTATTCTATTTTAGTTGTCTGATCACTGACTAATGTCGCAAAGCCTTGTGTACTGAACGAAATAATGTTTGCAAAAGCAGGGGACATAGATACCCTCTTGAAGAGAGATATTTTTCTTCCACTGCTAAAGATACCCAAGGTTAGTCACATAATCTTTTCTGGATCGCTCTTCTCCTGCAAAATAGAATTAATACTTGCCTCACCTATCTTGATGGATTTTATGCAAATTTTTTATTTCTTCCAGTACTACCATCTAGATTAATTCTGTACACTACAGCAAATGCTTAGTAATTGCTGAATGTATTTGGAAGCCTAACTATGGCAGAGTGCTATACTGGGGTTGTTGAGGGTTTTTTTTTTTAATCATAAAATTTTTGCATGGATTTCTTGGTCATTTTATGTGAAAGTATTTTATTTAAAATATTCATCTGTAAAGATTGATCAGTTATGTTTCTTAATGCTTATTAGAATATGATTCTGGCATGAAAGAACCAATATGATTTGTTGCTTTCGCTTAAGTGGCAGATGCCTTATGGATTAAAAAACTGTTCTTACTGAACTTAAAAAGGGAGGGGGAGGTATGTATTGTAGCACTTTTTATGGAAGGAGCCTATAAATAATTAAGCCTTTTGTATTGTTTAAAGCAACTATGTGGATACCAGGCATGGAAGGGGTTGCTGACCTCAGGAGATGTTTGTAAACATGGATTGAGGTTAGATGTAAAACAGTTAATAATTGATCATGACTTAAGGGTTGGAGAATAACTTCCAGAAAGATAACATTTTAGCTGGGTCTTGAGTAATTTTAGGGGAGAGACATTCTCAGATCAAGCAAAAAGTGCTAGAGCAAAGGCCAGAAAACCCACAGGTTAAAGAAAGGATAGTTTAAGGCAACAGGGTTGTAGGGGAGATGAAACTGGAAAAGTAATTTGGGGCCAAATCTTGGAAGGCAAGGAATACCACATTCAAGAGTTTGAATTTGGTCAGTATTAACCAGAAGCCATTGTAGAATTTTGAAGATGGACTTAGTTTGGAAGCACAACCTCAAATAACAATGGTAGGCAAGAATTTAAATTATTATCCACTGTTAATTTTCTTTAAAATGTCTTTTCCTGTTTTGTGTGGCCTTCTTGGGAAGAAAATCACAGCTACTTTTTTTTATCCCGCACACACCGTGTTTGGACTCTTGGACTTGCCAGTCCTCTGCCAGCCTTAATGTTGTATCTTTCCGTTTGTTCACTTTGTTGTACAGGAGGCGGTTAGAAGTTTATCAAAGACCTTCTGTTCCCATGAGCATTGTCCTCATACTTGTCCTTTCTTGTTTCAAGTCTTTGCAGTTCTTACATCCTTGTATTGATTCTGGCAAGTATGTGCTTGGAGAGTAATACATTTTGAAGATGAAGCAGAGACTTCATAAATTCAGGGATCTAAAACATGAACTTCATAGCACTGTGAAAGGAAAGGTTTGCTAATCCTACATTGTTCCAGTGTTCAGGCTGAGAATTCTGGAGCTGAGCTATGTGTGGAGCTACATTGAGCTCATGTCAGACTGTATCATCACTTCTTAGGGCATTCTTAATATCTTTGGTGTAGATGCTAACAACTTTTTGGGTAGACATTTAACATTCGTTTTGAAGTACTAGGCTACTAATCTTGAATGATTTCCCAGGGTCATTGTCACATAGATAGAAAGGAAGCAATGGCATTATTAGCAATTACTCCTGTTTTAAAAAAATATATAGTTATAGCAAGTATAAGAATAATGTAAGTAAGGAAGTGATAACAGCTTCCTGGTTTTCGTTTTTTATGAGGAAGCTCTGTTATGTGGAAAGTGAATACATGTTTTAATCCCTCCCCCCCAAAAAAATAAAAACACACACACCAGAAAACTTGAAAACCACATCCTTTCAGATTCTGTTTTGTTTCTGGAGAGGCCTTCAGGGTGGTTAGTGATTTGTGTGTTTTGGACTCCCTTTAATAGCGTTAGCAAATTGATTTATTACTTTGACACAGAATAGTAATCTGAATTCTACCAATACTGCCTCTTACAGATCAGAAAATTTATTGCTAAGCTCTGACCACCCATTCCAAGCAATAATGTCAGGTCTTCTCTTGGTCAATGTCCAAGCTGTGAACCTAATGATTTCTACTGTCTCCTTCCCCAAAGATCTTAAATTCCAAACAGTATAAGAGTTTCATTGTTAGAAGCCCTTGAGTAGTAAGAGACTGTTAATTCCCTGGTTTGTGAAATTGTGCAACTCAACAGAGATAAAAATTAGCTCTTTATTAGGTGAAGGATGGCTTTGTTCGTTTATTTGTTGCTGTAAGTTGCCCTAGTTTATCCTACAGCAAGTGGCAGATCTGGTCATCATTGTCACAAGAAAAGAAGCAAAGGGAACTATTAATATCTGGGTGGTTTATGCCAAAATAGCTGCTACCCTATGTAATTATTGAAACAGTGGCAATAAGAGGAAGCACTTCAGGGGTTATAGGAGGAGTGCTGTATCTGGTATAAACATTTTTCTTGTTACTATAACATGGAAAGAGGGACAGGAAGCAGGAAGAAGTAACAATAAAGTGCATGCTCAAGTGTGTTTCTTTTTTATTAGAGCAAATTTTTCAGAACATAAAACAAGAATATAGTCGTTATCAGAGGTGGAGACATTTAGAAGTTGTTCTTAATCAGAGTGAAGCTTGTACTTCGGAAAGTCAGCCTCACTCTTCAACACTCACGGCACCTAGTTCTCCAGGTAAGCATGTTTTAGTGTGCATGATCCATTTAAGACTTTGTAGTTGGTAATTAAAATGGTTTCCTAAGCCAGAATTGATTTCATCTAAGTAACAAAATTGGTAAAGTGTATAAATTATATTACCATTTATAAATACTTTTAAAGCCATAGTCATGAAATTACAAAAGACCTTATTTAGATTGATTTGATTGACCTTCCTCCACCCAGTTCAAGAGTACCTTGTAACTGCAGCATCTAGTACCATAGCCAGTAGTCACATGTAGCTGTTTAAATTACTTAACATTTAATAAAATTTTAGTTTCTCAACTGCTGTAGCCATATTTCAAACAGTTAACAGCCACCTGTGACTGTTGTATGAGATGGCGCTATAGAACATTTCCGTTATTGGAGAAAGTTGTGTGGCAGCGTGGCTCTATAGCATCGACAGGTGGTCAGAGAGGATGTGCTCAACAGTAGCATCCCGGGGTTGGAGGGGACCTCTTGGTCACACAGTGCAGCCATGAGTCCCTGCCAGTGGCCAGCAGGCCAGGGCTCAAGCATCACCACTGCTAGTGAACTCTGCCTACTTTAACAGTAGAGGAGTTTATTTCCTCACAGAATATTCTCCTTTTAACAGTTCGTAGAGTTAAAAATTGCCTTGATTAAACTTAGTCTCCTTATAGAACGCAAATTAATGTTAGCCAGGAGGTAGGGGGAGTGGGGAATGGGGACAAATTGCTTAATGGGTAAGTGGTGTTACTTGGTGGAAATGTTTTGAAATTACATAGAGGAGGTGGTTGTACATTATGACTATACTAAATGCCACTGAACTGTTCAGTTTTAAAATGGTTCGTTTTCTGTGAGTTTCACATCAAATAATTTTTATTTGAATTGTCTTCTAACCCAGAGGTCTTGGCTCTCAGACAACACCCTTTCCAATTAATTGTTCCTGTACATACATGAGTGATAGATCTTTCAGTGATTGTAACTAGCAAGTCTTCTTAATATTCTCTTGGGATTTTAATAATATCATTTTGACAGAATATTATGAGTAGAGAAACAATTATAAATAATTTAACTGGTTTATAGACTAAAAGGGCTCAAGAAACAGATTTCAGGCTGAGTTTTGAGGAAAATTCAGAACTGGGACAGAGCTGCTGCTTTTATCATGATCAGGAAGCCAATTTCCATCTGGCATCCCAGTGGAAATTTTGCTTTCCAGCTGCAATCCTAGGAACATTTGTTTTCCTCAACCTAGTTTTAAAAGGGATCAAAGATGAGATGTGTAGTGCCTAAATGGTCTCTTTCCTTCATACGTCTGTGACTTAACAGTTTTTTATATCAGGCAGGCCAGCTATTTCTTACCAGAATCACCTGTGTAACTTAAACAGTCCCCAAGCCCTTTTATCCCAGAATTAAATCAGTATGTATCTTTTTTGTTGTTTATTCTACAGATATGATGTACCACCATGATTAAACATTGGTGTAGATGATCTCCAGGGATCAGGATAGCTCTTATGTGTACTGTGCTGTGCTTAGTTGCTCAGGCATGTACAACTCATTGCAACCCCATGGACTGTGGGGGTTCTCCGGGCAGGAATACTGGAGTGGTTTGCCATGCCCTCCTTGGGGAGTCTTCCCAACCCAGGGATCGAACCCAGGTTTCCCACATTGCAGGCAGATTCTTCACCACCTGAGCTACCAGGGAAGCTCAAGAATACTGGAGTGGGTAGCCTATCCCTTCTCCAGGGGATCTTCCCAACCCAGGAATCAAACTGGGGTCTCCTGCATTGTGGGTGAATTCTTTACCAGCTGAGTTACCAGGGAAGCCCAGCTCTTACACTGTGAATCTGTTTTCTCTAATCCAGTCTTTCTGTCAGCTTTAAACTTTTTGTTCTTTACAAGGTGAGCATTCTGTATGGGCTCGGATTATTAATGGCATCAGAATCATTTTTCTGTGTGCAGACACGCTAGCACACATGAACACACTTTCTTCCTACTAAATTTATCTTGTAGAACGAATGTCAGAAACAGAATTTTGTGAGACTATTTCATGTATTGTAAAGTAGTGGAAGTTACTATTTTTTAAAACAATTTGTATTCTAGGACTCTGCTTAGTTACCAATTCAGAATCCTACAGTAGCTGGAATGTGTTATGTAAACTGGATTTGTCTTTTGGCCAGGTTCCTCCTGGATGAAAAAGGACCAGCCCACCTTTACCCTCCGACAAGTTGGAATTATATGTGAGCGTCTCTTAAAAGACTATGAAGATAAAATTCGTGAGGAATATGAGCAAATCCTCAATACTAAATTAGCAGGTAGGCTGACACAGTGGCTATGACCGTTGTTAATAGGATTCAGTAAGGATTAATCCCGCTTAAATGGTAACTTAGAAAAAGCATAAAACTTTAATACCAGAGAGTTCAATGAATTTTAAGTATTAAGTTACTCTTCTTGATTACTCTTTTGGATTCTAAGCATTTTATTTATACATTGTATGGAAGTACTTTCATTTACATTTTTGAAACAGAATAAGCTGAGCTTTTCTTTCAAGAATTTTCCATATGAATAAAGGCATTGAGAAGGTTATTTGGACTAGCTGATGAGTAGACAGGTGGGTAGGGATCATGCTACCCTCCCAACAGGTGGTTGGGAAGAGTATAGTTGACATATTCAGACTTCTGGTGGGAGTCTCTTCATGGATGTGGGAAGTCAGGCGTCCTGTGATTTAGAGGTACTTTAATGTCTGGAAAGCACCGCTCAGGCTAGAACAGTGATTAGTGATGGCAACAAGTAAAGCCTTTTGCAAAAGGTAAGGGATCTAAAGAATAGAAAGTAGTACCTGTGTAGGGAGAGAGGATGATGTGATCAGAGAGGTTTTTAGGCAACAACTTCTTCCTGTAACAGTATTGTTTTCTCGCCTGGTGGCCCACATGACAATGTCAGTAGGTCGGCTTTAAATTGAGAACTGTTGACTTAACAGAGTTAAATAATTTCTTTATAGCAGAACCTCTTTGATCCTTTAATACACTAATGGTGTGTATTATAAGAAGAAGCTGTAGTATGTCATTCCCCTCTTTCACCCCCACTCCACAATTGTTTGGACTTCTTTGTTCAGGGTGTCAGATTGCCTTCTGTCTTTCTACTGAGTTTCCCTTCAGAAGGTAACTTCTGTGGAACTGTCTGTAGTTAGGTACTGTGGAATTTTTTCTTAGCTTTCTAGCCATTCCACCTCTGTCACTCAGTGTGCATGTTGAAATTTATAGCAAAGATAAAGTACAGAAAAGAGCTTCAAGCTTCATGTCCTATAGGAGATACACTAAGATTTGCTGACTTACAGTAGTAAGCACAACTGCCTGTCTTGGGGAGCCATTAGCAGGAGATGAAATTATGGCAGGGGTGAGATTATTAGGAAGATGTTAAGAGATGATCAGTGACCAAACCTAGGAACTAGGGATTTGGCTCTAGGATCTAAGAAAAAGGAATAGATCTCGGAGTGACCATTATAAGGAGGGCGGTGATGTTAAATGGGAAGCTATATGTTATTCTGACAATTGATTCTTGGAAAACTGTGGGAGAGTTTCTGGGGATAGTATATACTGTCTTTCCCCTCACAGAACAATATGAATCTTTTGTGAAATTCACACATGATCAGATTATGCGACGATATGGGACAAGGCCAACAAGCTGTAAGTATTGCCAAGTCTTTCATTGACTTTTTCAACTTCTAAGAGTAAGATTTTGACACTGAGTACCTTGTCTCTTGGGAGCAAAAAGCCCCTATGAAGTAAAATAATAGATGACATTTAAAGAATACTTGTATGTCCAGCACTGTGCTGAACCATTTAAATCCTCCCGAAGTTTATTTAATGCATAATTCCCCTGTGAGGGAGAAACTACTACTTGTCCCATTTTAAAGGTAGGAGTATTTAAAGAAATTAAATAATTTATCCAGGCTCATATTGCTAGTGGTTCAGCCAGGATTAAAACCCAGGTAATCTGACTTCAGCCAATTTATTACCTGACTTTTCCCTCAGAAAATCTGTTAATTTATAAAAATTGAGTCCTTAAGATAGCTTATCAAGTATGTGGTCAGAATTTCTTAATTCTAAAGATCTTGTCACTACTGGTTGCTCAAACAAATTATAAACAGCTATATATGTAAGTTGACTCTAAGTTCTTAAGAATTATCTTCTCTTAAATTCTTGTGAATTTAGGACCTCTTGAATGGTGATTCGTATCCTCCATACTGTTTATCACATTCACCATTAGTTAATATTAAAATGCATGACCCTATATTTTTAGTATTCTTAACTCTTATTTTTTTACTCCTAATTTATAGATGTGTCCTGAAGCTTTCTTGCATATCTGGGTACCAGGTTTGACCTCAAGAGATGGCTGCTGTACACTTTTTGCAACTGGTTTGATATCACATTTCAGCTCCAACTTTTCATCCTGAGAACACTTAAATGTTTCTGCAGGTCCATTTTATACAACTTGAAAGACCTTAAAACTTTCTGGTTGCCACAAGCATATCTTTCTTTTCTGCTCATCGAATAAACAGCTGTGCCCTACTGTGATAGATTTTTCAAACAAAAACACCTGGAGCAGCAGTTTAGCAAAAATATGCCCTCAGTGGCACTCAACAAATGGAGTTTCCCCAAGCACAGTTCTGTAAGAAGTGTGTGTGAGAGTGTGTGTATATGTGTGTATGTGTATTTTAAGTTATTATTTGTATTGTGCAAATTTTTTTGATCTTGGGGATTCTGGCTGTGAATTTGATGCACGACAATTATGGTTAAAAACATTTGCTTGGTCTACAGAAGATCATTAATGTTTTGTGACCATATAAGTTGTAACAGTGGATTGTTTTATGTGTAGGTATTATTGTTAAATACAGGGACTGTTTCCAGGCACAGAATATGAATCATAAGTTAGGATGGACATTAGATGTGATTATGATGACATAGCAAAGGTCTGTGGTCCTAGGTCTACAAATTTGTGGTGAGGAATAGAACAAACTGGAGACAGGCCATTTGACATCTGATTCTGCCTCGCCGTGTTAGAACATTACTTTGACTCCAAGCCTTAAAAACCCACGTGGAGTCTGTGCTCACCTCATTCACACGGGAGCTCCCTGGACACTGAACCAACCTCTCAGAGGAAAAAGTCTCCTCTGGAACCAGAGCATCAGGGTTTGATGGGGAGCATCACAAAGGTGGGTTCGGGCTGGGACAGGCCCCAGAGGCACTGCTGCTTGGGAGGAGCCACTTCCCCTTTGCATCAGTTAATTAAAAGTAGAATCTGGATCCTTTGGTCAGGTTCCCCAAATTCTTTTAAGAGATGTCCATGTTCAACTGCTTAGGCTTTGTTTTGGCAACCCCTGCCCAAAGTTGCTTACAGACTGTTCTTCACCTTATTTCCAAGGCTGAGGAACAGAAAGTAGCCTCTGTTTTGAGGAGGTGGAAGTTAAGTATACATTTATTTTTTACTGTGACTTGTTCAGGACCACATTTTACAAAATGCCTTGTTTCCTTTATTATTGTTTCTGGAAAGGAAAGTTCTATTAAAATTGTTTTAGTTTGAATATAGACTAGTTTTTTTAATTAAGGCTTATTTTGGGGAAAAACAAAACAAAACTTGAGTTTAATTCAAATATATGCCACTACCTTCCAAAGTAAGGTAATATTCAGAGACAGTTGTCCTGATCATATGGCTTAGAAAAATTTCTGGAATATTCACATTCGAAGATTCCTTATTAATGAATGTCTTTGACTTAAATCTAACCAAAACAACAACATTATTCTTTGTACATTTTCATTATATAGTGTTAATAAGCTTAGTTGCAAGCAAATAAAATACTTAAGCTATTTGTTTACCTTGCCTTCTTAATACTGTGATATGTTTATTAATTCAAATAATTTATGTGAGGCTGCTATAACTATTTCTCCATTTCAACATTACATTTAAGATTTAAGGACTTTTTAAAGCCCAGAAGTGATCTTTTAATTATTAAAGAATTATTTTGACTTTATATTTGAAGGGCAGTGTGTTTCATCTCTTCTTTGTCCAGGGTAGTCACTTCTTCCTGGAAGAGAAGAATAGCAGTCAGTGGCTGTAATGAGAGTGGCCTTATAGTGGGATCGTCCCAGCAAAACAAGGGACGGGTGAGTGTGGGGGCATCAGACATCCTGATGGAGGGGCCGGGACTGGGGCATGCCGCTTCACCGGAGCCTGGCTGATGCAGAGCCAGTGTGATGCGCCAGCTCCCCGTCACTGGTGTCGGTCCCGGTGCACTAAATGGCTTCTGGGTGGGAAATAGAGTAGGCCTCTATAAGGAAGAAGATAGGTGCCCTCTCACTGCACCCAGGGTAGGCTGCTGTATCATCATATGATTACCCTTTGGGGCCATGGGGTATAAGACCACACCACCGTGACTGGGTTTGGGGATCTTCTCAAAAGGAACTAGACATGTTTGTTTAATGTTCTATGCAGAGAAAAGATGGATCCTAGATCAGAAAATGGGGACATGTAAGGTGATCCTTAGACAAGTGAAAGTTTTTTCTCTAGAACTTGATTGCTAGGGCTTTGAACTTAGGGGCAGTTCCCAGGTAGGGAAGTGTCTTTGTTTGGCTCATGGAAATAGGTTAAGGCCAAGGGAAGAAGTCAAAGACCTGTAAGGATGGGCCAGGACCTGTGGTCTCAGAAGAGCTGTGTTTAGTGAATTAGTTTAAAAAATTTTAATTCCATTTATTATCTTTCAGTAAAGTCTTCCTCTTAAGGGGAAGGAAGGGAGTAAGTGTCCAGGCATACCTAGATCAGAGGAGTACAGGGGAGATTAAAGTTTATGAGGCAGTGATAATTGTAGGAGTTCCCAAGGAGCAATAATATCAGGAGACTTAAGAACCTGGGCCAACCTTCCCCACATGGTGAGTCTTCTCTGTCCAGCAGGGAGGATTGGTTGGTTCATGTAGTAGTTACAGGAATGGTCTTTGGATATTTGTAGCCCTAGAGTTTAGTCTGTTCTGCCACTAATTTGCTATGTGAGCCTTGCCAAGCTACTGAACTTGCTGAGCCATAGTTTCCTTGTCTGTAAAATGAGGGTTAATTCTATGTACATCATTGGGGTTTGTTTTCAAATGTAAGATTGCATTTTCCATGTAAAGTATTTAGCACAGTTTGGGACATAGAATATGCACTTGAAAATGTTACAGCAGGTCTCTTTACAGTGGTCTTCATCAAATCTGAAGACCAAAACCCTTTCTTTCTGCATTGGTGATTCTCAACTTCCAGAATGAATAGCCCCTTGTTAACATCAGTCTGCATTCTCTTAGAATTTGTACTTTCTAAGTGTTTGACTGAAAAATAAAAGATGAATGACAACTGAATTCAGTGATGCCTTTCAGTGAATCTGTATTTTGTTACTCACTTAGCAGGGATCAGCAAACTGTGGCCTAGTTTTTGGAACTAAAGTTAAATTGGAACACGGCCACGCCTGTTTGCATCTGTGGCTGCTTTCACATCGCACCTCCAGAGCGAGAGGCTGTGGCCCACAGGGTGAGAATCCTCTCTGGCCCTTTACAGAAAAGTATGCAGGCTCCTGCACTGTAGCATCAATAGACACATTAGAAAGGTTACAAAAAAGGCAAATTTGGTGCATCATGGATGGGAGAGTCACACCTCGGGTCAAGATATGAAGAAAAATTCCTCTGCTTACCAAGGTAAACAGTGCTGTTAAGGAACAATGACTTCTGTGCTGCCCTGGTGATTCTTTCCTTGAAAAGGCCTTGAAAGGCTGTGTGTGTAGTCTTCTATAGTTTCAGTTAACCTGAACTTTGAATAAGGTTGACACCTCCAGCAAAAAAAGATGTAGGTTTACCTAGGAAAAAATCTCCAGGTCTCAATGCCAAACCACTTTCAAGTAAATAATTAGCTCTTCACCATAGGAATGGTGTGACAGTTTGTAATTTCAATATCTATTCGTAGACCTCATGTTTTTGCTGCTGTGGCTTATAGTGTTCTATCTCTGTGCCAGGTTATTTGTGAGCTGGACAGTATATTTGAAAAATTATTTGTAGGAATAAACAGGAAACGGATGCAGCATCCACCCATAGGGAGGCTATCTGGCTGCCTGTTTTTTAGGAATATTACCAAACCTTAATTGAGATTGAAGGCTGGAGGTTGCATGGTTCAGTGTCAGGTCCCTGAGAGAAGTAGTTTCCTTTTGTTTCACCCATATCTTACAAGTGTAATACTTTGGAATCCCTGCTTGAGGTGTCTCTAGTGGCAGGTTCGCACTTTTAGCTCAGCCTTAGGTTTTGATTTTTGTCTCCTTCAGTCATGGTGTTTCTAAAAGTGTAATTCGGGCATCCAGGGGCTTTTTCCATGTTAGCAAATAACCTTAAGAGACAGAGCAGCTCTGAGTTCTGGGCTGTCTGGGTTCTCTCTTACCTAGATCTTGGCTCATTGATTCCTCGAAACTAGTTTGTGCTGTTAAGAAAATAATTCTTATATTTCAGCTGTTGTGGCAGTAGCCTGATCCACATTTTCTGAGGCATAGTACCCAGTATGCCTTCAGGCTAATAGGACAAAAGTAGGGAGCGATGTTTATATTGGCTTTGAATGTTTTTCAGTCATTCAGCAAGCATTACTGGTATCTTCTGAGTTCTTTATTTGTGGAAGACAGATACAGGACTTTTTTGGGGGTGGGGGCACATGCAGTGGCTTGTGGAATGTTAGTTCCCTGACTAGGGATGAAGTCTCAATCCCGGGACCATCAGGAAATACCTTGTGAGTTTTAAAAGCCTGACAAGTTATGTCAAATAGCCCTACTCTGTCTTGCATCATATAAATACTTGGATGGATCTTGATTCCTGAAAAGGAGCTCAGTCTAGCAAAGAGATGTAAGCGGGGAAAGTAAAAGCTGCTGTGCCATGTGAATGGTACAGGTAGTAGATCAAGAGAAGAGATGGAAGATGCTTCTAAGTAGCAGTAGTGGTCAGGGGAGGCTTCATTTAGGGTGGTAGTGTTGGAATGAGGTTTCAAAGGGTGAACAGAGTTCAGAGAAAAATAATTAGGACTTGAAATAAGCAAAGGCTGGATGATGGGAAATTGTGCCGGTGTTCAGGCACAACATTCTTGTTTCAACCAGAGTAGAAAACGCATAACAGATCTTGGGAAGAGACCTCTAAGGTAGGTAGTAGGGGCTAGATAACGAGGGGCTTTGACTACCGGGAGTTTGACCTTTCCTCTGTAGGAATCTGAAAGAGTTTGAGGGAAGCTAACTGAAATGAGTACCAGACAGAAGGGCAAATACCAAACTAGAGACAGACCAGTCACGGGCCTCTTTGTTGTCCAGTTAAGATAACAAAGGCCTGGGCATTGATGGGGGAGGATGATGAAATGAGGCTCTGGCTTTGCCTGGCTAAGGGCATGGTGCACTTTGCAACAGGCACATTTTTAAAGATCCTTTTTCTTTTGGCTTGTCTTATCTCTGTCTTATTTAATCCAGCCCAATTCCATAGCTGCTGCTGTTGAATGGTTCTCTTAAGTCCACCTGTTATTCTTAAAGGTTCTGATTATCTCTTGCGTGGATTATTCAGTTTTCCTCTCAGACTGTCCATCATGGTGCCTCTATTGTTCTGCCTGGAATTAAATCCCTTCTGACTTGACAAATGGCTGCCTCAAGTGGCAGTTGTCTTTGCTCCCTTCTTGAAGGCAGTGTTAATGTAGCCCTTTGATGAATGCTTGTTGAGTACCTACTGTGTTCTAGGCACTAGGAATATATCACTGAGCTGGACAGACCAAGTCCCTGCTCTTAATGGTGCTGACATTGTGAGGCAATACAAACTAGTAAACAGTTTGATCCAAGATTTAAGTTTGAAGGAAATCAAATGGGAATGATAGAACCGGATGCCTGAACTGGGTGGCAAGAGAGACCTGAGGAAGTAGTTGTGTAATGCATTTATGAGTACATGACTCTTCCACTGTACTGAGCTGTTAGTAGCACCTTGAACTATTATCTATTGGCTCTTAAATGATGAGTGACTAATGGATTATGTGGCCACTCCTCCCCTTTGCTAGTAGTCAGTTCACTACCTGAAACTCTTCCTTAACTCTCAGATAAGTAAGCTTTCTGCAGGTTGTCTCTGTAGCAAAGTAAGAGAGATGCAGTCCTTACCCTAGAGAGGCTCACAGTCTCTGGGCAGGAAGGTGATGAAACTTGCTTTGATGTATTCTGTGCACCTGGACGGACTTCCCTTGTGGCTCAGAGGTTAAAACGTCTGCCTCCAATGCAGGAGATCTGGGTTCGATCCCTGGGTCTGGAAGCTCCCCTGGAGAAGGAAATGGCAATCCACTCCAGTACTCTTGCCTGGAAAATCCCATGGGTGGAGAAGCGTGGTAGGCTGCAGTCCATTGGGTTGCTAAGAGTCAGACACGACTGAGCGACTTTCACTTGTGCACCTGGACAGAAAGCAGAATGTTTCCTGTGGAAGGCCACTCTTGACAGCTTCCCTCCAGGTGTTTTAGTTACCCTAATTTGTACTTAGGAAGGCTGACTCACTGATAGAGCTATGGTGAAGATGAAGTTGCTCAGTCGTGTCCGACTCTTTGCGACCCATGGACTGTAATCTACTAGGCTTCTCCATCCATGGGATTCTCCAGGCAAGAATACTGGAGTGGATTGTCATTTCCTCCTCCAGGGGAGCTTCCCGACCCAGGGATCGAACCCGGGTCTCCTGCATTGGAGGCAGACGCTTTAACCTCTGAGCCACCAGGGAAGCCCAACTGGTCTATAAAACCAGACTATAGTGTGTTAATTCACGAGGAGAGAGATGTCTGGTGCAGTAGACAGCCCCATTGGCCTTGCTGTGTTTTCTGTATACTTTAGCAGCACTCAGGGATCATAGTTTTCTGACCAGGAGTGAACTGGTTACCCTGCAGTGGAAGGCTGAGTCATAACCACTGGACTGCTGGGGAAGTCCCTTAGTGTGTTTTCATGTAATCATACCACTTGGGAAGCCTAATTAAAGTCAAGAAAAAGCTCCATGTAACAGAGCAAGGGGACTTTAATTCTAGGGATGGAATGTTGACCAACATCCAGTTACGCCTCCCACAAGCCTTCCCCCGCCCCCCCTTTTCCTCCCCACTTCAATGGTTCCTGGTTTTGTTGCATCTTTTACCTGATACTGTGAAAGCGAAGTCGTTCAGTCGTGTCTTTGCGACCCCATGGACTGTAGCCTACCACTCCCCTGTCCATGGGATTTTCCAGGCAAGAGTACTGGAGTGGGTTGCCATTTCCTTCTCCACCTGTATCTCCCCCCAATTGGCACATCTTTTGCTCTTTAAGAGTCACTCTGCTATTTTATTTCAGGCCTTGGGATCCGTTACTTTCACTTTCGGATTGCTCTGCTTATTGCTTTTGTTGAGTCTATCCTATAGCTCCGGGCTTGGGGGTGAGGGTTGGGGGGAAAGCTTTCAAAGTTTGTCTTTTCCACTTGTGCTGGAAATACCCAGTTTATTCAAATCTGTTGGACAGTGGTATCAGATAAGACCTAAAGTTCCCAATGTGCTAAACTATAGATGGCATATCTGCAGAAAGGTAGCATGAAATGCTTTTATCAGGTTATGACTGAGGTGTATAAACAGGATATCCTGCAGATAAGGATCAAGGACAGAAGTCTCATGAAATAGATCCAGGGGTCATTACATCTGTGACTGTCCACAGCCCCAGCTCACGCAGCAGCAAGGCTAGTTTTCAGGAGAACAGGAACAGGAAGCGGTTGGAGGGGGCTGGTGGGGCTTCGATGAACACTGAGCCTTCCTCTTGCTCTTTGAATATGGGAGCAAGACTCTTGGGGAAGCACAGAATACCTAGGCCTGTTCCACCCGGCCTCTGAGCCTCAGGGATCCCCAATAAAGAATGAACAAGGCCACAGCTCAGGCTTGTTTCTCTGTGTATAACATCTTTTGATTTCGTTGTAAAACTACAATTCCAAGAAGCAGAGGCTTGCAGAAAAAGGAAAAAAAGAGATAAATGACAGGAATACAAGAGGTCGTAACGCGCCTCCGCCCTCCCATGGCAGAGTCAAATCACTGAAAAGCCCAGGAATTAAGCTGGCACCCATGGTCGGCATAGCAACGGCGCAGGCGCAGTTCTGGCATAGGATTTCTGGGAACTGTAGTTTTCCCATCTTCAAGAGCGCCCTGTCCTGTACATCCTTGCGCAGCCGCACCTTCACCAGGGCCGAATAGAAGGGCTTGGCGTATCACAGTTAACATCTATAATAGGAAACAGTATACGTATAGCTGGGCTAGTGGGACCTCAACAAAGCCCTAGTAAATGCTCAGGAGTTCAGGAAGATTCCACAGAAAGCTTCGTGCGATAAACGATGAGAACGGATTAGGCATTTGCCCCAGAGGACCCGGGGAAGTCTATAATAATCCTACAAAATTTGGAAGCATGAGGACAGTTCTGGATGTTTCAGAACACCAGGGTATTTAATACCAGTTGGTGAACAATGGGATCTGAGGAGTTAGAAATGGAAAAAAGTCAGATCATGGTCTTGAATGCCAAACCCAAAAATCTGGACCTTTTCTTGAATAACCTTACATAGAACCCAAGCAATATGAATGACCCCCTTCCTTTGTATTCTCCGTTTATTCATCTTTGTTTTAACCACTTGTCATGGCATTCTGTGCCTTCATCCCAAGAATTCAAAGAGGGTCATTGTTGAGATAAGAGCTCAGGAAATGTTTTCTGAATGATCAGATTTGAGTCTTCAGAAAAGCAACAATAATAAGAGAGGGTAAGAAGAGAGTAAGGCTGGATGTGAAAAACCAAAGTTCAAAGTAAATTGCTTTCCCAGTCTGTAATTTTCTCTCCATACAAGGTTCGAAATCTGGCAGCTCAAAGGCCATTTCCATGATGGGCTTTGTTTGGTCAGCACTTGAAAAAAAAAAATTAGTTGCCTGGCTCTTCACAATGGAATGTTTCACATTTAAGCAATAACAAAAAATTTCTGGCTTCTCGTGAAAAATTTGAAGAGTTGACAATTTGGAGCCCTGATTCTTGACAGCAAGAGTGGAGCTGAGGAGCTGCTGCCCCCTTTAAACGGGACATATGCTCTTCAGGTTGCATATTCCCCACCATTCCTCTCCCCCAAACTGAGGCCAAGGATCAGTTCTCATTTATCATAACGCTTTTGTTTTCATTTCCTTACAGTGAGCCAGCTCTGGCCTTGGAGGCTTCTGAACTGTCATCTTTGTACTAATCTACCCCATCTGAGGAGTGTTCAATGAAATTAATATTTTAGAAAGATTAGCGCAAAACAGTCTGAAGTGAGGAGCCAAGAGGCAGAAAGGAAGAAATAAATTTGAAAATCTATTGAAGGAATATTTGAAAGCATTTGGCCAGTGATTAAATATTGGATGAAGCAGGAGGAGAAGGCAAAATACAGCTTCAGAGTTTACTATCTGAATGGCTGGAAAGATGCTATCACCAACATTAAATGGGAGAAGTAAAAGGGGTAGTGGTGATCACTCCCTTCCTACCTCTAGTATTTTGTAGGCAAGGGCCATGAGTTACCACTTCCATAATCCTCCAGTATTGTGCTGGACATGCATTAGGTGCCCAGGAAATTCTAGCCGAACTGAAACTGATCTAAGATGGGGTACATATCTGATGAGGAGGGAAGGAAAGGAGAATTGGAATGCTGGAACAAAACCAGTACATCATGGGACCTCAGGCATTCTCCTCAGAGTGGATGAAACTAGGGCTTGGTTGATAGTTAATGCATTTTGAAGAAAAACCTATGCAAAAGTCCTGAAGCAGAGCAGGAATTTAGCATGCAGAAATGGAAGCGGGGGAGGGAGGAATCGGTATCCTTCCAAGGGAAAGAAGAAAAAAAGGGAGAGAGAGAGACTGGATCACAAGATATTCCTGGACTACATGGAAGAGCAAGCTCTCGGTCGGGGGCATTAGGCAGAGTTTTGGACAATGAGCCTGGGAAGTTTGGAACACTGGACTTCTCTAACAGTTTTGAGAGCTCATTGCTTAAAAGAAAAAAATCTGCAGTCCAGAGCCACTGCCGCCACTCCCATCTTCCCTGCCTTGGCGAGGGAATAAGGTCACTGATCTAGGAGGACTCAGAAAAGGAAAGAGACATAGTCTACACCACAGCACCTGCACCCACCACGCAGAGCATCAGGTGTGTGGTGGTAAGCAAAGGGGCTGCAGTCAAAACATGCTACACAAGCAAAGCCTTCCCCAAGGAGTACATCCCCAGTGTTCAACAACTATAGTGCCCAGAGTGCGTTGACGGGTGCCCAGTGAACCCGAACCTGTAGGAATAGCAGGCCAGGAGGAGTACGATCACCTCCGTACTCTCCTGCCCTCAGACCAACATGTTTGTCATCTGCTTCTCCACTGTCATCTGCCTTCCTATGAGAATATGCAGCACAAGTGGCATTCAGAGGTGTGCCACCATTGCCCCAAGGTGCCCATCCTCTTGGTGGGCACCAAGGACCTGACACCCTAAAGGCACCTGAAGGAGCTGGGCCAGGTGGGTGGCCCAGCAGATCCAAGCTGTGCTCGGCCCTGCAGCAGGATGGCATCAAGGAAGTGTTTACTGAGGCTGTCTGGCAGTGCTCAACCCCGTGCTGATCAAGCATAGGCAGTCCTGCATCCTCCTGTGACCTGGCACTCAGCTTGGAGGCTGCCTGTGATCCACCCCCCACCCCCACCGGTTGCACCTTTGTGTCTCGGTGCCTCATCTGCCCCCAGCTGTGCCTTAAGGACAAATTCTGGCACCCCCTTGCTTATGGGGTCCCCAAATGTCTTTTTCTCCTTAAAGGGGACCCACAGGAAAAGGGGCTTTGGGCCCTGCCCCATTCTGCTTGGAAACACCAAGTATTCTTGAGAGCTCACCCAGGTCAAAGTTGGACCCCTCCTCCAAGAAGCTTCCCCATTTCCCCCTACTCACCAGTTGACCTAGTTTTCCACACAGATATTGCTGCCTGTCCTGGTGCGTTCTTTCTGGAGGGCTCCGCAGAACCTAACCTCTCCCTCACTGCTCTTCAAATTGCTCCGCCCTCAAGATGTTCTCTCTTCCACAGGGAAGAAGCCACTGAATCCTAGTAAGATGAATGTGCCCTAACCTACCCCCATATCCCTGGGCCTCAGGCACCTGCTGACTGACTCGGTCCCACCCACATCGGGCTCCTGGGGCCCCTCTACCCCCATCTGCATCAACAAAACCTTCTGTCTCCAGTGAAGAAAAAGAAAGAAAATTTCAGCTCAACCTCCAATAAATATTTATTTACAAGTTTTTTAAATATGTACAACTAATGTAGTATTATGCACCTTATAAACATTAACACACAAACAAGAAATTAAAAAACACAAAAATCAGAAATATTCTGTTTTCTTTCCATTTCCCCAAAGTATCATATCACATACACTTTATGGTACCCACTAATCCCGCGCAGCCGCCCCATCCCCAACCCCACCACCACTTTGGCGCTCCTGCTGTAATCAAGGGGAACCTCTGGAGGTTCGGAAACAGGGACATGGTCTCTGACGACTCTCCAGAATCTGCAACCTTTAAAAACTGAGACACAAAAAATTGCGATTGTCTTAGAGTGCCTTCCACGTGCTAGGAAACGCCTCAGTAGTTTGGTGGTGGTTTACTCGCTAAATCCTGTCCGACTCTTGAGACTCTATGGGCTGTAACTAGCCAGGCTCCTCTGTCCATAGAATTCTCCAGGCAAGAATATCGGAGTGGGTTGCCATAGAGGATCTCCCTGACCCAGGGATCGAACCCTCGTCTCTTACATCTCCTGCATTGGCAGGCGGGTTCTTTACCACTAGGGCAACCCGGGAAACCCAGTGCTTTAATAGAACTCAGTTAATCCCACCAAGCAACCCTATACACTGTATCATTGTCTTTTAAGATTATTTTTATCTTAGATGAAACAGAAACATGGTGAGGTTCAGAAATTTTGCCAGGTGACACGGAAGCGGCGAAGCAAGAACCGGAACCCACCCTGGGTGTGTCCACACTCCAAGAGCTGAACCGCCACTGGAGGGGGATGAAGAGGGTTTCCTTGGTCAAGTCCCTCACCAATCATAGCTGTGGTGAGAGTCTCAGGCACTGAAGGAGGAAGCAGTAGGAAATCACTAAACCCTAGGGATGCATCTCACGCGGTTTTCTAGACAAGGTCCGCCCGTCCGTTGTCTCTGGAGGTCAACTCAGACGGCCGCGCAGGCGCAGACAGATGAGCTTGGTCTCTATGGTTCCGGGGCGCGACGGCGGAAGGCAGGTCGGCTCCTGGCGTCGCGCTGCAAGAGTCGCGCAGCGGGCTTCCTTTGCGGCAGGCCTCCTTGTCGCCTGAGGATCGTGTAGGAGAGGCGGCCAGCGAGGAGAAAAGGACACCGCGGCCGGACGGTAGGGGCTGTGGGTGTCCGCTGGGCGATAGAGCCTAAAGCGCGTCCTTCTAGAGCTCTTTAACAGATTTCCTCTTGGCTTGCTGGGTGGATGACCTTTCTCCTGGCCATATTCTGCTTTCCCAGGCTCCTTGGTCCACAGCCTATGTCACTGAAGCCTGTACAGCGCGCCTCTCTCGGCTCTTCTTCCATGTTAACTTAACTTTCTGACAGACTCATACTTGGCCTGTTGTTTCTTAACCTGAAGTCCACGTTCCTTTCCCAGCTTGCTGCGTGGCCATGCGGGATTTAGGCCCTGCCAGCCTCTAAAGCTCGTTGCGTTCTTCCCGACGTGCGCTCTGCGCTCCAGCCGTGTCTGGGTGCTCAGTGTACCCCGGACATAACCCGGCACACCGGCTGCAACTCGTGCGGTCTGTGCCCTGCTGGAAAACTCTGCCACCGACCTGCACTTGCTCCGTATCCAACGCCACCCATCTTAAAGGCATTTTCCCAGTTGCCCGGACAGAATAGGTGCTTCCTCCTCACGTCTTGTGCTCGCCCGTGGCTTCCCAGTTCCCTCTGTGTGTCCTATGCTAGTGCTTAGGTTGCAGCTGCCCCCACCCGCCATCCCAGTGACTGGAACATGATTACTCAGTAAATGAAAGAAAACTATCAGTCTGGGTAGAAAACTTTAAAATTACATTCACCTGTAAGCCTGCCACTCATAAACGTAACTGTTGACCTTTTTTGTGCTTCCTTCCAGTCTTCTTTTGAAGTTGTTGTGTTTTTTTTTTTTACATTACTGTAACCCCCCTTTTTTTCATTAAACATTAAAATGTATATTTCACGTGTATTATCCTCCCTCCACCATTGTCTACCAGATAGGTACTGGGTTTAATGATTCATTTCTCTTACTTCATTGGTGGCTCAGACGGTAAAGAATCTGCCTGAAATGCAGAAGACCCAGGTTCGTTCGATCCCTAGTTTGGGAAGATCCCCTGGAAGGGCAAGGCAACCCACTCCAGTATTCTTGCCTGGAGAATTCCATGGACAGAGGAGCGGCGGGGGCCGCCACAGTCCATGGGTTGGAAAAGAGTGGGGACATGACTGAGAGAGAAACACTTCCACTCTCTCTATTGTTGCACTTTTAAGTTGGTTGAATTTCTTTTTTTCCCCAACAATTATTGAGCTCCTACCTGACTGGTCCCTATCCTCAAGGTTTTTCAAAAGGGAGATATGCATATGAATAGTACGTTACAGGGGCGTGCAAGGTACTATGAAAGGTCTACGTGCTGATGCTGTGCTAACACAGGATGACATTCCCGCTTCAAGATGGCTTCTTAGAAGTGTCATCTAAGTTGTTATGGATTGAAAAATGTAAAGAAATGTTTTTATGCTTGTGCTTTTTTATTTCAGTTATTTCTTCAGATCTATCTCAAAGCATTGGGATTATTGAGTCAAAATATTCAATACAGGGACTTCTTTACTGGTCCAGTAGCTTAGACTCTACACTCCCAATGCAGGGGCCTAGGTTCAATTCCTGGTTAGGAAACTAGAGCCCAGTTTGCATGCTGCAGTTAAAGATCCTGCATGCTGCAACTAAGACCCTGCACTGCCAAATAAATAACATATATTTTAAAAATTCGATAAAACACACTTTTCAACTTTTGATTAAAATGACCTTATCAATATAGAGGATTTTTAATGCATTGTTTTTTGGTTCAAGTTCCCTTTTCCTGGAGTTTGAGTTTTGTGAAAGAGTGCTTCCTTCCAGTCTTCTTTTGAAGTTGTGTTTTTTTTTTTACATTACTGTAACCCCCCTTTTTTTCATTAAACATTAAAATGTATATTTCACGTGTATTATCCTCCCTCCACCATTGTCTACCAGATAGGTACTGGGTTTAATGATTCATTTCTCTTACTTCATTGGTGGCTCAGACGGTAAAGAATCTGCCTGAAATGCAGAAGACCCAGGTTCGTTCGATCCCTAGTTTGGGAAGATCCCCTGGAAGGGCAAGGCAACCCACTCCAGTATTCTTGCCTGGAGAATTCCATGGACAGAGGAGCGGCGGGGGCCGCCACAGTCCATGGGTTGGAAAAGAGTGGGGACATGACTGAGAGAGAAACACTTCCACTCTCTCTATTGTTGCACTTTTAAGTTGGTTGAATTTCTTTTTTTCCCCAACAATTATTGAGCTCCTACCTGACTGGTCCCTATCCTCAAGGTTTTTCAAAAGGGAGATATGCATATGAATAGTACGTTACAGGGGCGTGCAAGGTACTATGAAAGGTCTACGTGCTGATGCTGTGCTAACACAGGATGACATTCCCGCTTCAAGATGGCTTCTTAGAAGTGTCATCTAAGTTGTTATGGATTGAAAAATGTAAAGAAATGTTTTTATGCTTGTGCTTTTTTATTTCAGTTATTTCTTCAGATCTATCTCAAAGCATTGGGATTATTGAGTCAAAATATTCAATACAGGGACTTCTTTACTGGTCCAGTAGCTTAGACTCTACACTCCCAATGCAGGGGCCTAGGTTCAATTCCTGGTTAGGAAACTAGAGCCCAGTTTGCATGCTGCAGTTAAAGATCCTGCATGCTGCAACTAAGACCCTGCACTGCCAAATAAATAACATATATTTTAAAAATTCGATAAAACACACTTTTCAACTTTTGATTAAAATGACCTTATCAATATAGAGGATTTTTAATGCATTGTTTTTTGGTTCAAGTTCCCTTTTCCTGGAGTTTGAGTTTTGTGAAAGCACAAAAATTGCTTATCTACCATGAACTGGAAGAACTTGTGTAATGAAAAGTTTGGGGAGAAGAAATTGGGATACTAGTGCAAAATATCTCTCTAGAGGGTTGTTTGTCATAATTATCTCATTTTTCTCAGAAATTTCTCTTCTGACTGCAACTTTATGGCGTTTCTTTTTTTCCCCTTCCACTTCAGCCATGCCTTTCTTTGATGTGCAAAAAAAGCTGGGTGTTGACTTAGACCGCTGGATGACAATCCAGAGTGCTGAGCAGCCTCACAGGATTCCAGCTCGATGCCATGCTTTTGAGAAAGAATGGATAGAGTGTGCACATGGAATCGGTAGTATCCGAGCAGAGAAGGAGTGCAAAATAGAATTTGAGGATTTCAGAGAATGTCTGCTTCGACAGAAAACGGTGAGGAAGTGATGAAGATGGGAATGGAATTACTTCCTTGTTTCTCTAGAGCTACTTTTAAATACTTTTAACTGATCATTGGGCATTGGCTTGCCCCATGTGAATTGGCAAAACTTTTGTGTGAAATACCTTCGCTACTTAGGTACCATGTCAAGGAAGTTAACTGTGTTAACTTGTTCAGTGTTCTTCCTCATAGTCTCACATATTGGGTTGGCCAAAAAGTTCATTAGGGTTTTCCCATCAAACTTTTTGGCGAACCCACTATTGTCCTTAGCATTGTACCCTGCTGCAGCCATCAGGTTAGAAATTGCATAAGTAGATTTCCATTTTTGCGTAGACTGTAAAGAGTATCAACTAGTCTTGGGTGTTTGTCCTTGAAAATGTTTGGGCAAATATATTTCAAATTCATTGAACCCTCACTAGGGAAGAGACTAAAATCCTGCAGCTCTATTACACTGAACCTGATAAAACAACGTCTAGATTTCTACTCTGCGGAAGATGGAGGTGTTAATGAGATTGTTTTAGGTGATCCTGACCGAAAATACAGGGGGAAAGTGTTAGTAGCATAGTGTTTACCTCCTCAAGAGTTGAATGAATTGCATAACATATAGGGTCCTGTTCTCTTTTAGAGAAGAAATCTGTAGCTATGGGCTGTCATTTTGCCATTTCTGTGCTCCACATATAACATAGAATTATTTTTATTACTGTCAACTCCTTGGGATTCAGGAATACAATTTAGATTTTCAGTTAAATGTATCTCTGAAGTTATCTTGTATCCATTTTAAAATAGCTTGTCTTTTATAATCTGCTATTGGCATTTGGGTGAAGTAAAGCCAAATTTGGAAGGAATAAAGGGTTGTCAGGTAATAATTTTGTCATGTTCTCTGGAAGAATATTGATCATTGAGTGATACTGTAGTAGACAAGGAGTGGGTGGTGGCTGGCCACCAGCCAGCTAGTTAGTTTGCAGTGTGTCATAACTTCTCTTCTGTGGGCCCCACTTATTCCTTCCTCAGATTAACACTTAGCTTATTATGGAAAATTTACACCAAGAAGAGACAGTGTGATGAGGTGGAAAGAATATTAGATTGGGAGTTGGGAGAGCTGGATTTTGATGCTGGTTTTACCACCACTAGTTTTGTGACTTCAAGAAAGTCTTTCCCATCTAATCTTGGTTTCCTTGTCTGGAAATACAGTGTTGCTGTAAGGTCACTTCCTCATCCTGTGCATTTCTGGAGAGAGGTTACCATTTTAGAGGTCATCTAAGTGAAGATGTTAGTGAATCAAAGAATTAGAATCAAACACTTTTCTAAGTTCTTAGAATGTAATAGTACATGTATTTCTTGCAGTAATCTCCTATGAGATGCTTTCAAATTATTTTCCCCACCGTATGATTAAAACACTGAAGCAAGGAAATAGTAAGTCCATTACCTGAGGTCACATAGCCCAGTAAGAGGTGGAAATAGCATTGGAACCTGGCAGTGCTGATTCTAGACCCTGTGCTTATATTCAGAACACCGTCTCGATTAGTTCTAGCTGGGAGAGACATTTGGCATATGGCTGTATGATACCTCAGCCATAACCAGTTTTATGTTGGGAAATTCTTTACTAGAGAAATGTTAAGAATACAGTTTTTTAAATGGTTAATGTAAGTTTTTTTCTACTGAAGTTACATCCTCATTCTTTAAAGTTAATGGGATGTTTAATTGAATGTACTGCCTCTTCATGCCTTTGTGAAAACCTAGTCATTCACTCAAGTATTTTGGGGGTCACCTATTATGTCAGGAACTATTCTGGGTACTGGGAATATAACAGTGAGCAAAACAGCAAAAAGTCCCTGCCCTAATGGAACTCATTCGTGGGGCAAGGGTTGGGGGTGGGATACAGAAAATCTGCAAACAAAGTAAGACATAGCGTGTCAGGTGTTGGTAAGTGCAATGGGGAAAATAAACAGAAGGGTAGGAAGCACTGGTATGGTTGCTCTGTGCTTCAGTGGAGTGCTCCTAGAAGAGCTCAAGAATAGAAAACATTTGAGCAGAGACTTGGAGATTGTGAACCACGTACACCTGAGGGAGGAGGAAGCAGCGAATGGAAGGGTGTCTGAGCTGGAGCAGAGAGAGCTGGAGGAAGGTATAAAGACATAAGAGAAGGGTCTTATAAGTCCTTCTAGGGAAGGATTCAGCTTTTCCTCTCAGTAAGATGAAAGCCATTGGGTTTTGAGCCAAGGAATAGTGTATTCAGGATTGATAAGTCTGTTTTCCATGTCCCAGAATCCGTTAATTGCGGCTCTTACACAGTCTTGGATAGCGTGATTTTCGTCCGTAGGAACGTCCTGCTGAGGGGAAAAGGCAGAACTCAAGGCCCTGCCTGTCTGAGCGACTGCTGGCTGAGCAGGTAGCAGGTCTTCCAGTGCGGCCCAGAGACCTCACTAGCCTGCTTCTGCTTAATTCACACCTAGTGAGCAGTCGCCAGCATGTGTGTGAGGTGATGTCAGCTTCTCGTATTTTTAAAGATTTTAGTATGCACAAGTATACCTCTTAAAGCTGCTGGATCTCTATTATTTTTGTAAAAGCTTATATTCCTCTATATAATAGGAACATACTAGTTACCTGTTTTCAAGGAGGCATTACTATATACTGCAGAAATTGATTCTTTAAAGATGGGATTTATCTCAGAGGCCCTCCAGTATGAAAAGCTTCCATAGTTTAAAAAGGAAACCACTTTTGTATTCAGCTTCTCCAGTGCTCACTTTCTGGTGCGTATCTCCCTCCGAATTTAAATATTTTCCTCCTTTGACAGATGAAACGTCTGAATGCCATCAAGAGACAGCGGGATAAGCTAATCAAGGAAGGGAAGTATACACCTCCACCTCACCACTCGGGCCAGGGGGATCTTCGGCCCTGAGCAGAGCAGCTGCCAGTGGCTGGAGACTGATCCTCACGTTCTCTCTTCTCCGCTGGAAACTCTACGTACTAAAAACCCCTTTGTGAGAGTGTCTAAAAATAAAGGATTGCTCCATCCTATTTGTTCTATTTTCTTTTGGATCATACTTTTCAATAATGAGGTTGCAACCTATTTTTTTAAGTTTGGTAAAATGCCTTTACCTTAAAAATTAGCATCAAGGGAATATCAGTGGTATATTAGTACTTCTGATTGAAATGCTTAGAAACATGTTTTTAAAAGAAAAAATTCAGATGTAGAAGGGAAGGTATGATCCCTAGAAAATTAAATGTTGAGAATATAAACCTCAGATATCTTGAGAATTTCTTGAACTATTTTTTGTCTTAAAATGCATATAACAAAACATACTATCTCAATCTTTTTTTTCTTTTTTTAATTTTTGACCTTTGGCTTGCAGGATCTTAGTTCCGCAACTAGGGATCAAACCTGCATCCTTGGCAGCAAAAGCAGAGTCCTAGCCACTGGACAGGAAACCAAGAAATTCCTCCTCTTAACCATTTTTCAGTGTACAGTTCAGTGGTATTAAGTACATTCACATTGTTGTACGATCATCCATCTCCAGAACTCTTTTCATCTTGGAAAACTGAAACTATACCCATGAAACATTAACTTCCTCTTCCCTCGTCCCCCTAGCACCTGGCAACCACTATTCTGCTTTCTAGGTCTATGATGTTGACTGCTCTAAGCACCTCATTATAAGTGGAATCATACAGTATTTGTCTTTTTGTGTCAGAATTGTGTCACTTAACATACATAGCATAGATCAGAATTTCTTTTTTGAGGCTGAGTAGTTTCCCATTGTGTGCATGTCGCGAATCTTGTTTATCCATTCATCTGCTTCCATGTTTTAGCTGTTGTGAATAATGCTGCTATCAATATGGTTATACAGATACCTCCTTGAGATCCTGCTTTCAATTACACTCCCACCAGTAGTGCAGAAGAGTTCTAATTTCTCCACGTCTTCACCAACATTTGATGTTTTCTGGAGTTTTTTGATAGCGACCAAATAGAAGTGAGGTATCTCACTGTACTTTTTATTTGCATTTCCATAATTATTACTGATGTTGCATCTTTTCATGTGCTTACTGGCCATTTGTATATCTTGACTATTATATGGATATATGTCTATTAAGTCTTTTGTTCATTTTTAATTGAGGTGGTTTTTTTTTGTTACTGAGTTGTAGGAGTTTTCTATATATTTGGGATGCTGATTCAGATATGTAACTTGCAGATATTCTCTCCCATCCTGTAATTGCCTTTTTACTCTGTTGATAGTATCTTTTGATGCACAAATGTAAAGTTCCTCCAGGGGATTTCCCTGGTGATGCAGTGGCTAAGCCGCCGAACTCCCAATGCAGGGGACCAAGTTTGATCCCCAGTCAGGGAACTAGATCCCACATGCCACAGTAAGATCCTGCATGCACACATACAGTGAAGATCGAAGATCCCACTTGTTGCAACTAAGGTCTGGCACAGCCAAATAAATACTAGAGATTCTATGAATTTTAGGATGGGCTTTTCTATTTCTGCAGAAAAATTGAGATTTTGATAGAGATAGCATTAAATCTGTACATTGCTTAAGGTAGTATTGCTGTCTTAATAAGTCTTCCAGTTCCTGAACATGAGATTTCTTTCCACTTATTAATGTCTTTAATATTCTTTCAGATATATAGTTTTCATGGTGCAAGTCTTCCACCTCCTTGATTAAGTTAATTAAGTATTTTTTTAGATGCTGTTTAAAAACATTTTTATTTTAAACTGGAATATAGTTGATTTACAATGTTATATTCGTTTCAGGTGCACATGAAGTGATTCAGTTATATTATTTTTCAGATTCTTTCCCATATATGTTATTACAGAGTAATGGGTAGAGCTCCCTGTGCCATACAGTGGGTCCTTGTTGATTATCTATTAGATGCTATTTTAAATGGAATTATTTTTGTAATTTTCTTTTCAGATTGTTCATTGTTAGTCTTAGAGCATTTTAAGCCATAAATGTCAACTGTAAGGCTTGAATGTAACAAACTGAAGCAGTGAGCAGTGCTCAGTTGTGTCCAACTCTTCTCAACCCCATGGACTATATAGCCTCCCAGGCTCCTCTGTCCATGGAATTCTCCAGGCAAGTATACTGGAGTAGGTTGCCATTTCCTTCCCCTAGGGCTCCAACCAGAATCTGCATCTCCTGCGCTAGCAGGCGGATTCTTTACCACTGTGCAATTCTCAAAAGGGAAAGCACGTTGTGTCCTAGTCTCAGAATTGGAAATAGGGGATTTGGCATTCAAGCAGAGTCCTGCTTATTCCTTGTGTGAGCCAAGCACGTTTTCTTAAACTAATCATTAATCCATCACAATGGAGAAGCAAACTGGGGCCTTCCAGCAAGATCCTGTGCTATGGCCCTGGGTTAGGTTGTTTTATTTTGTCTAAATACACAAACTTCTCTGAATTCTTAAAGTCCCGAATGGTTTTAAGTGCATACATATTTATGGGAAAGCAGAGGCCAATTGGAAAAATCAGAGAGGATAGCAGAATACTAATCAAGGCTTAGTGTAGGTACATGCTCTTTGATTCAAAGATATCTTTTATTCCTGAGCTCTGGGTTGTGTCGACAGAATGAAGGGAAAGCAAATCCCACAAGATTATATTTACCTAAAGGTAAAAAATGTATGATAGAGAACACTTAGTTGTATTTGTTGGGAAGAATTGCCTTGATGTCTTTACAGGATATCAGAAAGCTTCATTTACATCAGATATTCATAAACAGCTCTTGGATCAGCAACTTTGCTTCTTTGTCTTTGTATATTTAGCAAACTTTGTGCCGTAATCGGTTTTTTGAGAAAGTAGGACAGCAATGTTATGAGGCGGTGAAAGCAAGGAGCCAGCTCCAAGACCCCCGTCTTTTAAGCATTCTAATATGAACAAGCAGACTATCTTTCTGAACAAGGCTGGTAAGAATAGGACTGAGAAGGTTAGCAGACAGAATGGCTGTGAAGTTCTTTGCTTTTGATGATGAAACATGAAGTTACTTGCTGCCCTTGCCCCCTCCTTCATCTGGCAAATGGGACTCATAACTTATTTGGTCTGTGCTTTTTAACCCTGACTGCCACAAAGGAAACCACTGAATATTTTGGCAACTGCATTTCAATTTTTCATTTAATTTTTTTGAGTAGGCAATTTATGTGGTTTAAAATTCAAACTGGATATACAATGAAAAATCTTTCCCAAGCATCCTGTTCCCCTCCCTAGAGGCCACCAATGTTTTCGGTATTCTAGAGATTCTGTCTACACATATATACACACGTTTTCTTTACTCTTTTTGAAACAAATGGTAGCAAACTGTTCACGTAGTTTATGCGTTTTGCTTTTTGTCCTTACTATGTTCTCAAAAATGATCTATAAGGCACATGACCCAGTGGAAGCCAGCGAATGACTCTTGCTTGGAATCCTAGAAAAGAGGAGTTCTGTTTCCTCTGGGTTTAATGCTGAGGAGACTGTTTTTATGCTGACAGAGGTAAATAATGTAGTCATGCACGTTCTCAGGGTGATTACATTCTGGGACTCTGTCGGAGTTGACTCTAAAGATGAACCCCTTAAGAATCTGCCTGCTAATGCAGGGGACGCAGATTCAACTCCTGGTCCAGGAACTGAGATCCCACACTCCATGGGGCAACTAAGCTTCAGTGCGCCGCAACTCCTGAGCCCCCACTCTAGAGCCCACAAGCCGAAACACTGAGCCCGAGTGCCCCAGAGCCAGTGCTCCACAGCAGGAGAAGCCCAGGCCCTGCAAGCAGAAGGGAGCCCCCACTTGCTGCAGCGAGAGAAAGCCCACTCACGGCAATGAAGACCCAGTGCAGCCATAAATAAAAGTTTATAAAAAGATGAATCACAAACATATAGAAGTGCAACCAACACGTTTACAGCTCAAATGCTAGCAAGATCAAAAAGCAGCACCTGGGAAGGCTGGCATTTGGATTAACCACAGGTGAAATCAATCTAATTAAAGTGACATCCGGAGAAGGCAATGGCACCCCACTCAAGTACTCTTGCCTGGAAAATCCCATGGATGGAGGATTCTGGAAGGCTGCAGTCCATGGGGTTGCTGAGGGTTGGACATGACTGAGCGACCTCACTTCACTTTTCACTTTCATGCATTGGAGAAGGAAATGGCAACCCACTCCAAGTGTTCTTGCCTGGAGAATCCCAGGAACAGGGGAGCCTGGTGGGCTGCCGTCTGGGATTGCACAAAGTTGGACACGACTGAAGCGACTTAGCAGCAGCAGCAGCAGCAAAATGACATCACTCCAAAAAATAAATAACAACTCATCTCCAACCCTACTCTAGGAAGAATCTGAATGATCATTTCCTCTAATGGTTAGAGGAAAGGGTTTTACTTTGGGGGAAACAAACAAGTAGTATACTATATTAGGGGCTTCTCTGGTGACTCAGATGGTGAAGAATCTGCCTGAAATGCAAGAGACCCGGATTCAATCCCTTGGTCAGGAAGATCCCCTGGAGAAGGGAATGGCAACCCACTCCAGTATTCTTGCCTGGAGAATTCATGAACAGAGGAGCCTGGTAGGCTCCAGTCCAATGGGCTTACAAAGAGTCGGACATGACTGAGCGACTAACAGACAAACACACACACACACACACACACACACACACAGACTGCATTAGCTTTTGTCCTTTTATAAACAGTATCTGGAATACACTATGAAATCATGAGACATGCAGAAAAGCAAAAAACCTTGAAATTTATGAAAATTTAAGAGAATTTGACCTATAAAGAGAAAAAGTTAACCGAACTATTGTAAACATAATTATAAACAAATGAAAATTCTAGAACTGGAAAATACAGTGTCTGAAATCAACCCATTGAATGGGCTTAATGGTAGACTGGATACTGTAAAAGAAAGAATCAGTTAATATGAAGACAGATCAATAAAAATGATCAAAATTAAAGTAGAGAAAAAAGACTAGGGAAAAAATATCAGTTATCTATGGAATAATATAAGGCAGTCTATATATAATTGGGCTTCCCTGGTGGCTCAGCTGGTAAAGAATCTGCCTGCAATGTGGGAGACCTGGGTTCAATCCCTGGGTTGGGAAGATCCCACTGAGGAGGGAACAGCTACCCACTCCAGTATTCTGGCCTGGATAATTCCATGGACTGTATAGTCCACAGTGTCACAAAGAGTCGGACATGACAGAGACTTTCACTTTCACTTCACATATAATTAGTCTCAAAAGGACAGGAGAGAGAGAATACAGCATATAATATATTTGAAAACAATCTGAAAATGCAATTAAGAAAACAATTCCATTTATAATAGCGTCAAAAAGAATTTTAAAAATTTAACAAGGGTAAAACATAATCATGAAGTACAAAATATTAGTGAAGGAAATTAAAGAAAACTTTTAAAATGTAAAGTCATCCATGTTCATGATCAGAAGATGAGACTGTTAGGATGGCAATACTTCTCAAATTGTTCTACATATTCAGCATATTCCCTATCAGACTCTCAGCTAGCTTCTTTGTCAAAATCAGCAGCTCAGTTCAGTTCCTCAGTCATGTCCAACTGTCTGTGACCCCACGGACTGCAGCATGCCAGGCTTCCCTGTCCATCACCAACTCCTGGAACCTACTCAAACTCATGTCCATCATCCCCATCGGTGATGCCATCCAGCCATCTCATCCTCTGTCGTCCCCTTCTCCTCCTGCCTTCAATCTCCCAGCATCAGAGTCTTTCCCAATGAGTTGGTTCTTCACATCAGGTGGCCAGAGTATTGGAGTTTCAGCCCCCCAAAATCAACAAATTAATCTTAAAGTTCACATAGAATTATAAGAGGCCTAGAATAGCCAAAAGATTCTTGAAGAACAATGTTGAAGGACTCTCACCTTCCCAATTTCAAAACTTAATACAAAGCACACTAATCAAGATAGTGTGGTATTAGTGTAAGGATAAATATTTAGATAAATATTCAGATCAATGGAATAGAACTGAGAGTCCAGAAATTAACCCACATATCTATGGCCAATTGATTTTTGATAAGTGTGCCACGACCATGTAATGGGGAAAGAATAATCTTTTTTAAAAATGGTGCTGCGATAGCTGGATAATCCATATGTAAAAGAATGAAGTTTGGACTTCCCTGGTGGTCCAGTGGGTAGGGATGTGCCTGTCAGATGGGTACATGAGTTCAGTCCCTGGTTTGAGAAGATTCTGAATGCCACTGGGCAACCAAGTCCATGTGCCACAACTACTGAAGCCATGTGCCACACAGCCTGTGTACCGCAACAAGCAAAGCAACACAATAAGCCTGTGGGCTGCAACTAAAGCAGCCCGTGCTTGCCGCAACCAGGGAAAACTCACACACAGCCACAAAGACACAGTGTTGCCAAAGTTTAATTAAATTTAAAAAATGAAAAATATGTATATATATATATTTTAAATATGTATATATTTTTTAAAATGAAATTTGATCCCTAGTTACCATATAAAAATCAGAGTGTCTTTTCACAGGCCCATTCTAGCACTGGATAAAATCAAGTTTCCACAAATTCAAGGAAGTCAACCAGTAATATAACTGCCTGAAAGAACAAAAATCAACTTTAGAAAATAACAGCAAAAGTCAGAGTCTCTATAACTTATTTTATTCCCAGTGTTCAATATACAGTAGACATGTTTCTGTAAACAGGAAACAGGACCGACAGTAAAGGAAAAGAGCAGTCAACAGAAGCAGACCCCCAGGAGACTCAGAAGTCCAATTAGCAGACAAGGACTTAAAAGTGTCTATTAAAAATATGTTCAAGGAATTAAAAGAAAAAATGATCATAGCGCATGAACACATGGGAAATCTTAGAAGAGAACTAAAAACCCAGGAAAAGAACCAAAGAAAATTTTAGAATGCAAAGCTGTAGTATCTAAAATTTAAAATTCACTAAATGGGCATAACAACAAATTGAAGACAATATATGAGTAAATGTAAAGGTAGTTTTTTTCTTCTTTAACATCTCTGAAAACTACGAAATAGTGATGAGAAAAATTCAAGAAGACTGTGGGAGGCTGCTTCTACAATGACTCCCAGTGAGCCCCCTACCCTTACATGATGCCCTATGTAATCACCTTTGGTTGTGTGTGACCTGATTTAGCGACTTGCTCCTAACAGAATAGGGCAAAAGTGATGGGGGTGTCACTTCAAAGATTAATTTACAAAATACTGTTAACTTCCATTTTGCTGATTCTTTCTCTCCCTCAGTCTCACTCACTCATCTCACTTGCTCACTCTGAGGAAGAAAGCTGCCGTGTTTTAACCTGCATAGGACTTTGACACCACCACCAGGAGTAAGAAGATGCCACTCATCCATCCAGAGAAGGTTTTGCAAGAGAGGAAACTGATGAAAGGGATTTTTACACCTGTGTATGAAGTCCAAAGCAAATCCCTGAGTGATCCACATGTCAGACTGAATAGAATCAATATGGCAAATATTTGAGAACTGAATTATAATGTGCAGTATTATGTTGGCTTTCAGCTTGGTCTCAGCACACAAATGAAGCAGACCAGAATAGCACCCAAGCACTCTGAGAATTAAATCATCTTTGGAATGACAGCCCATGAAATTAAGCCAGAACCTGCATGCTAAACTCAATAGGGTGACTGCCAGCTAAAACAGAAGATTTAAATAGGATCAGAGTTTTCTAACATAGTAGCAAAGTGCCTAGCTTTCAATAGAAAATCACTCATTATGCCAAAAACTAGGAACCTGAATGAGAAAACAGAATCAATAGACGCCAGCACTAAGACTTTAAATGCTGGACTTATCTAATAAAGATTTTAAAGCAGTCATCATAAAAATGTTTCAACAAGCAATCACAAACTCTCTTGAAATATAATAAAAATCTCAGCAACTAGAGAAATATATAAAAGAACCAATCTGAAATTATTGAACTAAAAAATACAGCAACCAAAACAAAAATTCACTGGATGGGCTAAGCAGTGGAATGAAAATACAGAAGAAAGAATTGGTGAACTTGAAGATAGATAAATAGCACAGTTCTAGAAAAAAATAGAATGTATTTATGATCTGGGGTTGGCAAAGATATCTTACAAAGAACACAGAAATTACTAACCATTATTAAAAACTGATAGATTGGATTTCATCAAAATGAAGACATTATTCATCGAAAGACACTATTAAAAAATGAATAGGTAGGCCAAGATTGGGAGAAATCTTCAAAATACATATCTTATATCCAGAGTATGTGTATATATATATACATATGTAGTGGCAGGGGATGTATATTCACACATGTGCATATATTATATTTCTGCAAATCTATAATTAAAAGGCTAACAACCTCAAGGTTTAATTGTTCGCTTGTTTTTTTAATAGCAGAAGATTTGACTAAATACTTCTACAAAGGAAGATATAGGAATGGTCAATGAGAATATAAAAGTACTCAGTCCTCACTAGTAACCAGTAAACTGCAAATTGAAACTATAGTGAAAGGGACTTCCCTGGTGGTCTAGTGGTTAGGACTCAGATTCCACCGCAGGGGCACAAGTTCAATCCCTGGTGGGAGAACTAAGATCCTACAGGTTGTGCAGCCAGAAAAAAGAAATAAATGGTTTATTGGTCAGCATTCTGAGCAATAACAACAAATACTCAAGAATCATGGGGCCCAAGTGCGGAATATCCAAGCTAGAGCAAAGAGAGAGCTATGATAGAACGATGAGATGAATCAAGAGTTTACTGAGGGCAGCGTAGGAGTGAAGGGATGATGTGGTCAGAGCTTAGGGAAATTGATCAGGTGGTCTCTGAGAAGGACGGGTGGAAAGAACAAGAAAGCTTTTTTAACTTTTTATCATATGTTGGAATATAGTCAATTAACAACGTTGTGGAAAAAAACAATGTTGTGATAGTTTCTAGTGAAAGTTGCTCAGTCATTTCTGATTCTTTGGGACCCCATAGACTATACAGTCCATGGAATTCTCTAAGCCAGAATACTGGAACGGGTAGCCTTTCCCTTCTCCAGGGGATTTTCCCGACCCAGGGATCGAACCCAGGTCTCCCGCATTGCAGGTGGATTCTTCACCAGCTGAGCCACAAGGGAAGCCCAAGAATACTGGAGTGGGTAGCAGCAAAGGCCTCAGCCATACATAGGTCTATATTTTTTAATAAGAAGCACATATTGGCCCCACAATCTGTTGCTTGGAGGAAGCAGAGAGACTAGTTGAGGCCGATGCAGGAACACAGACTTGGCCTGGAAGAGTGATAGTGAAAATGCTTCACTATCAGAGGCGTCAGATAGAGGAGGGAGTAGAAAAGAGTTACCTTGAAGGTAAAGTCCCTGCCGTCCTAAGGGAGGGCAGCCCTGGGGAAAGAATACTGGAGTGGGTAGCAGCAAAGCCCTCAGCCATACATAGGTCTATATTTTTTAATAAGAAGCACATATTGGCCCCACAATCTGTTGCTTGGAGGAAGCAGAGAGACTAGTTGAGGCCGATGCAGGAACACAGACTTGGCCTGGAAGAGTGATAGTGAAAATGCTTCACTATCAGAGGCGTCAGATAGAGGAGGGAGTAGAAAAGAGTTACCTTGAAGGTAAAGTCCCTGCCGTCCTAAGGGAGGGCAGCCCTGGGGTCCCCACCAGCAGTCAGTTGAAATGGTGTCCTCTCCTCCACCCCACTACCCAACCTAGGCATCTGGAGGACTCAATTCCAGTGACCACTCAAATTCCTGTAACTGGCACTTATCACTTGTGGATCAGAGAGATTTGCAAAGAAACAATCCAGGCTGGGTTATTTATTATTAATCTGCATATCATTTGAAGACACTTCTCTGCCAGAAGATAAAAACCTGAGCAACCCTGGACTTCTGTGGCTCTCACTGCCTGGCAGTTCTCCCAGCCACGAAAGAGACAGGGAGAACTCAGAGTTCCCACAGAATCCCAAATGAAGCCTCAAGTTCGGTGGACATGTTACTTGCATCATCATATCAGGTCTCCTCAAACCCACTCTTGATGAGTTCCATCTGGAGTGGGGTTTGCGGCATGTAGTGTCTGCCAGGATTGGGTATCTAGCCCAAGACGAGTTCCGAAAGGAAGGCCTGAGCAAAGTGTCCTGCCAGCCCAGACAGTGGAGAGGCTGGAGATGACCACCTCAGGAGGGACAGCTCCATAGCACCAGGCTCTGTCCTCCTGCTTCCGCCAGAACGAAGGATACCAGCCACTCTGCTGCCCCGTGTTCTTCAGAGTAAGTCCTGGTTGGGGTTCTGAAGGACTGATGAGACTAAACCTGAAAACCGAATCTGTGGTTCAGGCTATGAGCTGTCCTTGGAGGGTCCCAACAGGAAACATGGCACAACACTTCAGGAAGATCTGAAGAGGGCTTAATGAGCTTTCTGCTTACAGTGGTGTGGGCAGGATGGAGAGAAGCCACAAAGGAGAATGTAGCACTCTGGAGTGTGAGGAGGCACAGAGGGAGCTGCTCCTGGAAGCCAGAGACACACGGAGCTGGGCAGAGAGGACCTGGGCGGAGCTGCCAGCCTGCAGCAGCCCCGCAGTGGGGGAGCAGGCTGGGGAAGAAGTGCCCTGGTTTCACACTCCTCTCTCCCCATCTCCCACCCATCCAGCTCCTCACCGGCCAAACCTAAACAGAGGTCAAAGGATAAGGGAGCCCACTGATGTTGTCTTACCACTCCTGGGGCATGGAGAAGAGCGAAGAGCAGAACTGGAGGGGCAAACGGAACATATCCTGCACACAGGCAGAGAGATCTGGAGCCAAACTCCTGTTGTGTGACCTTGAGCAAGTCACACACCGTCTTTGAGCTGCAGTTTCTTCAGCTGCAAAGTGGAGATCATTGTATTTACTTCACAGACTTTCCCTGACAATTACGTGAATACACAGACACACACACAACCCAGAACTACTTTGGACACAATAGGTACTAGATGAAAGATAACTGAGGTTGCTTCTTCTCTTCCCCTCAGCCTCCTCCTTTTCCTCCGCCCCCTCCCTGTCCTTCCTACTATACTATGGGGCTCTTGGGTCTCTGAGTTGAGCTTCCTCCTAGTCTGATACCAGTGCTCTTGTTCCCTTACGCCACAGAGGGCCAGGCATTTGGCACTGTGGCCAAGGAGAATGATAATGTCGCAGGCCAAACACGCCTGCAAGATATATTGAACTGAGGCTCTTGCTGATAGCCTTGTTTTGTGTTTGACCTCCCCAGAGATGGATCACCTAAGGGAAGCCAAAGCTCCTGCAGGAAGCCCATGTCCACTGTCAATTGTCAGGCTTTGTTTTATCCAAATGGAGCACAGAGGGTCTCATCATTCCTCCGCTCTGGTCAGAGTCAATGGTGGCTGTTCCTGAACATAAAAGACCAGAGGTGGGAATTCCCTAGTGGTTAAGACGCCATGCTCTCATTGACAAGGGCCCAGGTTCGATCTTCAGTCAGTGAACTGAGATCCCACAAGTTATGTGATGCAGCCTCCAGCAAAAAAAAAAAAAAAAGAAGAAGAAGAAGAAGAAGGCCAGAGATCATGTGTTGGGGACAGGGAGCGCTGAGGATTCAGGCAGCAGGAGGTGGACGGCTTCCTCTTGATGTTTCCCTCTCAGGAAGGAGCTGGAATGCAAGGTATCAAAGGGACTAGGTGGCCCATGAGGGCTCATGCCCCTGAAGGGGGTCCGTGAACTCAGAAGTTTTTTTTGTACTGGTGTACAGCTGATTAATGATGTTGTGATAGTTTTAGGTGAACAGCAAAGGGACTCAGCCATGCATATACACATATCCATTCTCCCCCAAACTCCCCTCCCATCCAGGCTGCCACATAGCATTGAGCAGAATTCCATGTGCTGTACAGCAGGTCCTTGTTGGTTAACTATTTTAAATATAGCAGAGTGTACATGTTCATTCCAAACTCCGTAACTAGTCCTGTGTTATGCCATGCTAAGTCGCTTCAGTCATGTCCAGCTCTTTGTGATGTAACCTGCCAGGCTCCTCTGTCCATGGGATTCTCCAGGCAAGAATACTTAAGTGGGTTGCCATTCCCTTCTCCAGGGGATCTTCCCACCCCAGGGATGGAACCCACGTCTCTTATGTCTCCTACATTGGCAAGCGGGTTCTTTACCACTAGTGCCACCTGGGAAGCCCAACTATCCCTTGCCCCTGGCAACCATATGTTCAGAGCTCAGGAGTTTGAAAACATTTGCCTTGAGATGATTTTCCTGCCCCACTAGTACTAGCAGGTTTGGGCACTGAAATGGCAGAGTGTATCAGGCTCTTCTTTGAATCTAGAACAACTAGTTTGAATCTGTGATGAGAAACAGAGCATTTTTAGATTTCTCCTTGGATCTGCTGAACCTTCCACGTTGCTGGGATCACCAGTCTGGCTGGAGCCACCAACACAGCATTCTTTGGTGTTTGAGAGCACAAAGCTGCTTCCCCTCAGGGCTTCACTTTGCAGCCACTGAACCTCTAAGGCTTTTGCTGACTTACATTTTTCTCTGGGCCAACTGGCTCATTCTGTAGGGCTTCCACAAGAATGGGCTGGGAGCTTAACTCTGGGTCATGTCCTGATTAGGGGTTTCTCAAGAGGAGGAATGAGCTAGCTATTTCCTGAGATGAGAGAGGGGAATTTTTTTCTTTCTTACTGTAACTGCTCAGAACAGTCTGTGCTAAAGCTGAGTTTTGTGCCGGGAGAGAGAGAACATTTTTGCAATGATGTAGCAGAATCCTCAAGGATTCTGCCAATGGCTCTTTTCCTGGTGTCACATTCAATCTCTCTTGTGGCCAACACTTCCTGGAGATCAAAGACAAGTTCTGAAGCAGAGGTAGCAAGTTCAGCCTCCTACAATCATGTAAGAACTAGCAATACAAGCCTTTTGTTACTATAAATATAGTCATTGCAAGAGGAGTGGGACCTGTGGTCAGCTCACTACATAACCTCATCACAGGGGCAGGGGATGCCCAGCTTCAGCCAACTGTTACCCAGCAGAAATGCAGGCCAGGATGACTTACCTTCCAGTGCTTCAGAGAAACCTGAAGTCTACATTTTTATGGGAAACATGGGATTTTCAAGTGTTGCTTGTAATTTTTTTAAAGGATGTGGAACAACTTCCATTGTGAAAGAGAAGAATGCAGGCTGGCTAGGGACCTCAAGACCCAAGAAATGACTCAGCAGTGAGTTCTCCGCATTTTCTCTTTGCCTCAAATATGTTTGACTGGGTCCTGGAGAAGCCAGCAACCTCAAAATGTAGTGGGTACAGAAAAAAGCCCCAAGGAAAGCCTGCTTTCTCCGGTCAAAGAGCCAGAAAAGAAGCAGCTTAGAAAGACAACCTTTAGACAATATTCCCTCTACTCCAAGCCTGCCTCCACCCCCATCAGCCAAGGTCAAGTGGAAAGCCTAGACCTCTGGCCTCCCCAGGCTGTGAGGCATCTCCCCTCCTTTCTAGGGTGGTGTCAGAAGAGGCCTAGCTACCCACTCAGGACTTTCACCACTGGTCAGTAATACAAGGCCATCTCTCCCCACAATGACAACAGAGGAAGTGAGAAGGAAGCCCTTCCTCTCTCAGCCAGTGAGGTATCAGTGAGGAACTAGTGGGAAATCTGAACTTCCACTCGTTCCCAGCAGAAGATGTCACTGGAGGCCAAGTGGAGGACGAGGACTTCCACACCCACCTGGCAGTAAGGAGGCAGCACCCCCTCTTTCTGACGGAAGCAGTGTTGGAAGAGACCTACTTTGAAACATAAGTTAGGAATAATATCCAGAGTCTTACAACACAATATGCAAAATCTTCAGGTCTTAATCAAAGGTCACTTGTCATAACAAGACCAGAAAAATATGAACTTGACTAAGAAAAGACAGACTATAGACCCCAATACTGAAACCACACAGACACACCAATTAGCTGAAAAGGATTTTGAAGAAATCGTCATAGAAATGTTTCAGTGTGTTCAAAGAAAACAAACTTGAAACAAAGGAAACAGTTGAGAAACTCTCAGCAAAGAAATATAAAGCCTCAACCAATATCATGCATAAACAAGAACCAAGCAGAAATTTTAGATTACCGAAATACAATAACAGAAAGGAAAACTCAGTGCATGGGTTCAGCAGTAAAATGTAAAGAAGAGAGGATCAGTCAACTTGAAAACTTCGGGTAGAAAGCCAGTTACCCTAATCTGCACAACAGAACGAAAACAGAGTGAAAACCAAATAAGTAAAACAAAACAAAAGACCGAAATATTGCCTCAGGAACATGCGGGACCATAACGGAAGGTCTAGGGGGACCGCCCTGGCGGCCCAGTGGCGAAGATTCCATGTCCCCAATGCAGGGCGCCCGGGCCTGAGCCCTGCTCAGGGAACCAGATCCTGCACACTGCAACTAAAGACCCTGCAGAGAATGAAGCAGCAGATGCCACATGCCATAGGACCCGGCACAGCCAAATAAGAAAATAAATATGTGTATGTACACATATACCTTTATATATATGTATATAAAAGATCTAACATTCGTGTCATCGGAGTCATAAGAGAGTGTTCAAAGAAATAATGGCTGAAATTTGCCCCCACATTGGCAAAAGACATAAATCTAGACACTCACAAAGCTAAGTAAACCTCAAAAAGGATAAATTTATGCCCAAACACATCATAGTCAAACTTCTGAAAACCAAACACAAAGGCAATAATCTTGGAAGCAGCCAAGGAGAAATGACACATTACTTACAGAGAGAAAATGACTCAGATGAGGGCAGATTTCTGGTCAGAAACCACAGAGACCAGAAGAAAGGAGCACAAGATTTTTCAGATGCTAAAAGAAAAGAACTGTCGCTCTGAATCATACCTGGTGAAAGTATTCTTCAGAACTGAGGGAAAATCAAAACTTTCCTAGATAAAGGAAACTTGAGTGATTCATTTGCAATGGACTTACCCTGTATGGATTGCTAAAGGAGGCTGTTTAAACAAAAAGGAAATAGTAAAAGAAGGAATCTTGAAACACTGGTTAGGAGAAAAAGAACAACAAAAAGAGCAAATATACAGATAAAAACAAGAAACTTTCCTTCTCCTTTTCAATGTCTTGAGTTGTGTTCGATTATAATGCAAAAATTATAACATTGTTTCATATGGTTCTCAATGTATGTAGAGGAACTGTTTAAGACAATTACATTATAGAGGGGGCTTCCCCGGGTGGCTCAGTGGTAAGGAATCCACCTGTCAACTGAGGAGGCGGGGGTTCCATCCCTGGGTGGGGAAGATCCCCTGCAGAAGCAAATGGCAACCCACTCCAGTATTCTTGACTGGGAAATCCCAACGACAGAGGAGCCTGGCTGGCTACATCCACTGGGCTGCAAAGAGTTGGACATGACTTAGTGACTAAACAACAACAAAAGGGTCTAATTTCATGTGAACTGATAAAGTATCATGAGAGTATCCTATGCTAAGTTACCTATATGTAATGTAATACCTTGAGCAACCACTGATAAAGCAACCAAACGATAAAGGAAAATACACTCAAACTACTGTTTGTTTGTTTGTCTTGGCCATGACACAAGGCTTTCAGGATTTCAGGTCCCTGACCAGGGATTGAACTGGGGTCATGACAGGGAAAGCACCAAGTCCTAACCACTGGACCACCAGGGAGTGCCCTCAGAACACTGGATAGGACTTCCCTGGTGGTCCCGTGGTTAAGAATCCGCCTGCCAATGCAGAGAACAGGGGTTCGATCCCTGGTCCAGGAAGTCCATCCAGGAAGATCCCACGGAGCAACTAAGCCTGAGAGCGCCAGCTTCTGAAGCCTGTGTGCTCTAGACCCCGCGCTCCGCAGTAAGAGAAGCATCTCAGTGAGAAGCCCTCACAGACAGCTAGAGAGTAGCCCTTGCTCGCCCCAACTAGAGAAGACCCAGCGCATCGACGAGGACCCAGCGCAGCCAAAAAAAAAAAAAAAAAAAACACACCTGTTTATAAATCAAAATGTGCTGAGAGGGAGCTTATACCGTACCTAAATGGTTGTATTTTCCTAATATAAGGAAAAGTCTCAAATCTAATGAGGAAAAGTCCCAAATCAATAATCTAAGCTCCTGGTCATGAAAAACCTATACATCTGAAGAATATTAACTTAGCTGCTCTAGACATTCCTCACAAAGTTAAAGTTGACATTTGCTCTGTTTTTATTGGAGTTAATAAAATAAATGCCTACAAGAAAAAAAATCTAAGTTCCCACCTGAAGGAAGTAGAAAATTAAGTGAACCCAAAAAAGCAGATTGAAGGAAATAATAAAAAGCAGAAATCCACAAAACTGGAAAAAGAAAAACAATATGGAATATCAATGAAACAAAAAAGCTCACTTTTGGAAAAGATCAACAAAACTAACAAACCTACAGAAAGACTGACCCAATAAGAGAGAAGATAGGAATCCTTAATATTGGTAATAAAACAGGCTGCCTCTAAAAATCCCATATAATATTGTGAACAATATTTGACCACATAGATGGAAAGGACCAATTCCTCAAAAAGCACAAACTAAAAAAAAAAAAAAAAAAAAGCACAAACTACTACAACTCATCTAGTATGAAGTAGATCATTTGAATGAAGTCTTAACTATAAGGAAATTGAATTCATAATTTTAGAACTCCCAAAATAGAAATCTCCATGCCCAGATGGTTTCAGTGCAGAATTTCCCCAAACATTTAAAAAAGAGTTAACACCAATTCTGTACAACCTTATCCAGAAAATAAAAGAGAGGAAATAGTTCCTAACTAATTTTATGAGGCCAATATTACCTGATACCAAAACTAAAAAAAGACAATTGAAAAAAAAAGAGTACAACTGACCAATATCCTTCAGGACAGATACAGATACAAAAATTCTTTACAGATTGCTAGCAAATAGAATGCAGCAATGGGCTTCCCATGTGGCGCTAATGGTAAAGAACCTGCTTGCCGATGCCGGAGACTCAGGAGACCTAGGTTCGATCCCTGGGTTGGGAAGATCCCCTGCAGGAGGCCATGGCAACCCACTCCAGTATTCTTGCCAGGAGAATCCCCATAGACAGAGGAGCCTGGCAGGCTACAGTCCATAGCGTCACAAAGAGTTGGACACAACTGAATCGACTTAGCACTTAGCACAGAATTCAGCAATATGTAAAGAACTTAAACACCATGACCAAATGGATTTTATTCCAGGGATGCAATGCTAGTGCAACATTCAAAAATCAATTAATTTAGTTCCACAAATTAGCAAGCTAAAGAAAAATAAATTGAAACAGAGAAAGCACCTCACTTAGGATAAAAAGCTTTCAGAAAACAGAGGGAAATTTCTTTAACTTGGTAAGGAATATCTATAAAAACCTACAGCTAACACCGTACTTAAATGGTAAAAGAGCAAATGCTTTCCCCTAAGAATGGGAACAAGGTAAGGATGTCTACTCTTACCAATCTTATTCAACAGTGCTGGAAGTTCTAGCCAATGCAATAAGAATAGGAAAGGAAATAAAAGGCATACAGATTGGAAAAGAAGAAATAAGACTGTCTTTGTAAATATCATTATGACCAATGTAGAAAATCCCAAGGTATTTTAAAAGAAAACTCCTAGAACTAATGAGTGAATTCATCAAGGGCCCAGAATCAAAATCAACATACAAAATTCAGCTGTATTTTTACATATTAGCAATGAACACACGACACCAAAGTTAAACTTAAAAAACAATTCCACTTAACTCAATAAAATGCTTTGATGCAAGTCAAATAAAACATGTACACATATGGTAAAAACCAAGACTCCACACTTCCTCTGCATGGGTGCTGGCTGTATCCTTCGTCAGAAACTGGGAAGGGGAAGGGGAAGAACCAGTGAAGATTTAAATAAAATGGAAAGACATTCTATATTTATGGGTTGGAAGACTCATCATAGTAAAGATGTCAATTTCCCTCAAATCATTATATAAGGTTAATGAAATTCCAATCAAAATCCCAGCAGGATTTTTTGGTGGATATAGACAAAACTATTCTAAGTTGTATAAGGAAAGGCAAAGGAACTCAAATAGCTAAAACAACTTAGAAAAGAGGAATAAAGTGAGAGGAATCACTATCCAATCTGCAGGGTTATCACAAAGCTATGGTAATCAAGCTATGCAGTATTGGCAGATGGAGAGGCACAATGATCAATGAAACAACGGAGAACACAGAAGCAGCCACATGCAATTCAGTGGAGGAATGATAGAGAAACAAGAGAACACCCAGCCCTACCAATCAAGACTCACACCTCATACAAAAATCAGCTCAGAATGATCGCAGATTTAAATGCAAATTACAAAAACTTTCAGAAGATAACCTAGACTATGTTTAAGACCCAGGGCTTGGTGAAGCTCTGTTAGGCATGACACCAGAAGCATACTCCATAAAAGAAAAATACACAAATTGGACTTTATCAAAATTTAAAACTTTTTGCTCTGTGAAAGATCCTATTTAGGGAGTTTCCTGGTGGCCCAGTAATTAAGACTTTGCGTTCCAGTGCAGAGGGTGAGGGTTCAGTCCTTGGGCAGAGAGCTACGATCCCACATGCTTCAAGGCCAAAAAACCAGAACACAAACAACAGAAGCAATATTGTAACAAATTCAATAAAGACTTAAAAATACAGTATTTTTTTTTAAATGAAAAGAAAAGATCCTGTTAAGAGAATAAAAAGAAAATACAGAGTGGGAGAAGATATTTGTAGACCATTTATCTGACCGACGACTCTAGAATAAAGAATATTCAAAACTCAAAAGTAAAAAAAAAAATCTAATTAAAAAATGGACAAAAGACTTGTTGAGACGTTTCGGCAAAGAGAATATAGATGGCAGATTAGCATGTGAAACAAAGTTCAACGTCACTAGCCACTGACAGTGTAAATTAAGACCATGATGAGTCATCACCACAGATGGCTGCCCACCAGGCCTCCCTGTCCCTGGGATTCTCCAGGCAAGAACACTGGAGTGGGCTGCTAATTCCTTCTCCAGTGCATGAAAGTGAAAAGTGAAAGTGAAGTTGCTCAGTCGTGTCCGACTCCCAGCAACCCCATGGACTGCAGCCTACCAGACTCCTCTGTCCATGGGATTTTCCACACATGGGAGAATAGCTAAAAAAAAAAAAAAATAGTGACAATGGCAAATGCTGGCGAAGATGTGAGGAAACTGAATCATATACATTGCTAGGATGTAAAAGGTCAAACACTCTGTAAAATAGTTTGATCTTTCCTTTACTTTCTATTTACTATTTATTTATTTATGGATATGTTGGGTCTTCATTACTGCACTTGGGCTCAGTAGCTATGGCTTGAGGAATCTTGGCAGACCAGAGATTGAACTTGAGTCCCTTGCATTGGCCGGCAGAGTCTTAACCACAGGACCACCAGGGAGTCCTTGTTATTTTCTTTAAAAATTAAACATATGTTTGCTATACAATCCATAAATCAAATTTACTGCAGATAAAAAGAAACTTATGTCCACATGAAAACCCATAGACGATTGTTTGAAGCAGATTTATTTGTAATAGCTAGACGCTTGTCCTTGGAAGAAAACTTATGACCAACCCAGATAGCATATTCAAAAGCAGAGACATTACTTTGCCGACTAAGGTCCATCTAGTCAAGGCTATGGTTTTTCCAGTGGTCATGTATGGATGTGAGAGTTGGACTGTGAAGAAGGCTGAGTGCTGAAGAATTGATGCTTTTGAACTGTGGTGTTGGAGAAGACTCTTGAGAGTCCCTTGGACTGCAAGGAGATCCAATCAGTCCATTCTGAAGGAGATCAACGCTGGGATTTCTTTGGAAGGAATGATGCTAAAGCTGAAACTCCAGTATTTTGGCCACCTCATGCAAAGAGTTGACTCATTGGAAAAGACTCTGATGCTGGGAGGGATTGGGGGCAGGAGGAGAAGGGGATGACCAAGGATGAGATGGCTGGATGGCATCACGGACTCAATGAACATGAGTCTGAGTGAACTCCAGGAATTGGTGATGGACAGAGAGGCCTAGCGTGCTGGGATTCATGGGGTCGCAAAGAGTCTGACGCAACTGAACTGAACTGAGACCTGGAAACAACCCAAATGTCTCTCAATTAGGTGAACGGTTAAAGAAAGTGTGGTATATTCATATCAAGTGTAATGGGTTAAATGGGGGCCCCTCAAAAGGTACGTTCGTTCACCTAACTCCCACAACTATGAATGTGACCTTATTGAAGAAAGTTCTTCACAGTGTGGTTAAGGATCTTCAGATAAGATCATTCTGAATTATCTGAGTGGACCCTAAATTCAATGATAAGCATCCTTATATGAGATAGAAGGAGGACCTAGTGAAGAAGACTGCCTTAAAATACAGTTAGAGATTGGATTTATGCAGCCACAAGCCAAGGAATGGCTGGAGCCAGGAGAAACTGGAAGAGGCAAGGAAAGATTCTCCTCTAGAGCCTTTGTGAGCAATGTGGCTTTGACAGCATCTTGATGTGGAACTTCCGGCCTCCAGAACTAGGAGAGAATAAGTTTCTTTTGTTTTTAGCCTCCAACTCTGTGCTCATTTGTTTTGATAACTGTAGGAAACATATATATTATGAAATGTTGTACAGCAAAGACATGGACCAATCAGCAGCAATTTAGATGGATCTCAAGGGCTGAGTGAAAAAACTCATCTCATAAGGTCACGTAGTGTATAATTCCATTCACATTGCATTCCCAAAAGACAAAACTGTACAGAGGGAGTGATCGCCAGGGGATAAGAATGGTGAGGGGTGTGGCTACAAAGGAGAATACACGGGCACTGTTTGTGGCGATGGAACAGTTCTATACCTTGGTTGCCCTGGTGGTTAACTGACTCTAAAGATGGTCAAACGAAACAGACTTATCTATTCACATCATACATGTGTAAATTTCCTGTTCTTGATATTATATTGATACTACGATTAGGTAAGATGTAATCTTTGGAGAAAACTGGGTGAAGAGCACATGTGACTTTCTGTACTGCCTTTGCAACTTCCTGTGGATCTATAATTATTTCAAAATAAAGAAAAAAGGTTTTTTAAAAAGTTTTAGCATGAGAGAGGTTTATGGTTCAGTTCAGTTCAGTCGCTCAGTGGTGTCTGAAGCTACTAAATTACTTAAAGCACAACTTCTAAAAGACATCCTTAAAGACATCCTTAGAAAAAGACATTTCCTGAAATTTTCATGAAAGTTGATGTCCTATTATCATATTGCCTGCCCGTTTATGTGCCACCCCCTCCCTCACCTCTTTTTAACCATCTAACAGAGCATTTTGTGTTTCTGAACATTTACATTCAATTTGTTAAATGTCACCAAGAAAAAATAAAATGGAGAGGACATCAGTTAATAATGTACTCTTACTTTCCGTCATCCCATGATTCCACGTCTTGCCATGGTGACCTAATTTGCCATGACAGGAACATGGTTCTGGTTTCAGAACATTCCAACTGTAGCAATCACTAAACCTTACTGGGAATTTTTGTCCCCTTAGCAAATTGAATCAGATTGCTTTTCTCAGGACTGTTTCAGATGGATATCTGTGACAAGGGGGGAGAGGATGATGGAGAATTGAATAGTGACTCTTTTATATTAGAAACGTACTGAAACATAATGTAAATATGTATTATTACAGAGTGGCTGATTTTTACTGTTTAAGTAGACTCGAGGAGAAAAGATTCCAAAGAATATTTTATTAACGCTTCCTAGTTGTGTGAACAAATCCCTCAGTCCACCAACTCTAAAATGAAGATAATACTAATGACAATAACTTCTATATATAACAATAATAATACCTATATTTCAGCATTGATCAGACAATTAGATAAGAATTCACTCTAAGTAACATTTAAAACAATATCCAGTATTCAAAACCTACTGTTATAGGACAGGAAATTCTACTCAATAATCTGTGTTGACCTAAATGGGCAGGAAATCTAAAAAGGAATGGATATATACATATATATATATATATACACATATAACTGATTCACTTTGCTATAAGCAGAAATTAACACAACATTGTGAAGCAACCATGTGCCAATAAAAAATAAAACAAAACCCAGTATTCAAAAATATTAATTTTAATTATTATAATTTTAACATTTTTGAAATAAAAGTGTTCATTCTATGTTCATAAGAATAAGAAATTTTTAAATGTCTTGGCTAATCAAAAACTACAATATAATAGATTATATTGTATTCCTATAACAACTTATGAGCATCAGTCCTTGATCGTAAGTATGTAATACATATGTATGTCCCAGGCTTCACTGACCCACAGATAAAAGTCTTCAAGATTAACAGCTGATTTTTTTTTTTTTACATTTGAATTTTTTTATTTTGTAATGGAGTACAACCGAGGAGGGCATGGCAACCCACTCCAGTATTCTTGCTTGGAGAGTCCCATGGTCAGAGGATCCTGGTGGGCTACAGTCCATAGTCACACAGAGTTGGACACAACTGAAGTGCCTTAGTGTGTACTCACACATGCATGCATAGTCGATTGACAATGTTGTGATAGTTTCAGGTGGACAGCAAAGGAACTCAGCCATATATATGTGTGTATACATTCTCCCCAAACCCCGTTGCATCCAGGCTGCCATATAACATTCAGCAGAATTTCATGTGCTATACAGTTGGTAACTGTTAGTTATCCATTTTAAATACAGCAGTGTGTACTCAACTATCCCTCCCTCCCGGGAAGCATAACCCCTTTGCTTTTGACAGCATGGGGATCCTGCTTCTTTGACCCAGGATGTCTGCTCCCACCCTTTCACATTTCTCCGGGGAGGCTCAAGTGTCTGGAAAAGTTTCGTTTATTACTAGATAAGCCCTCCCCCCCCCCCCCCCCCGGCTCTGTCCCGGGGGCCCCCACGACGGGAAGCATAACCCCTTTGCTTTTGACAGCATGGGGATCCTGCTTCTTTGACCCAGGATGTCTGCTCCCACCCTTTCACATTTCTCCGGGGAGGCTCAAGTGTCTGGAAAAGTTTCGTTTATTACTAGATAAGCCCTCCCCCCCTCCCCCCCAGGGCTCTGTCCAGGGAGACCTCAGGAGTGTCCAGAGTTGTATTGCCTCCCAGGTTTGTCACCCTTTGTCATCTGCATCCCTCACAGAGTCTTAGTTTGTTGTCTCTCTAACCCTCTTACATAGTAGGGTTGTTGTTGTTTAGTTGCTAAGTCATTTCTGACTCTTTTGCAACCCCATGGACTATAATCTGCTGAGCTCCTCTGTCCAGGGGATTTCCCAGGCAAGAATACTGGACTGGGTGTCATTTCCTTCTCCAGAGGATCTTCCTGACCCAGGGATCGGACCTGCATCTCTTGCTTGGCAGGCAGATTCTTTACCACTGGGCCACCAGGGAAGCCGTCACGTAAGAGGGTATCATGGGCACTGTCTCCAGATGCCAAAAAGACACTTTTTAAATCCTTACTCTTTGAATCACATCACCTTCAACATTTCAACATTTCACCTCAAGAGTGAATCACAGGCTTATTGCCCAGGAAGGAGAACCTTGATGCTTTCTGGAACAGGATTATTTATATCCTCGTTGATTCTTTTGAGTTCTTAGTGAGGCTATAGCTTGGTGGAGGGCTCTCCAAATTCCACTTTTATTTTTAATTTGTCAGTAAGTGGGCTGGGAGCCTGAGCAGCAGATCTCAAAGTTTTGATCTTAAGATGCCTTTTCTCTGTTAAAGAATTATTGAAGAAGCTTTTGATTATATAAATTCTTGTTTACTTATTAGAACTGAAAACTAAGGAATTAAAAAAATGTTTAAGATTCACTTTAATATGGCAATAAGCAGCTCACTACATGTTAACATAAATTACATATTTTCATTAAAAAATGATTTTTTTCTGAAACTAGGAAAAATCAATGAGAGGAATGGAACGGCTTAATATTTTTGTGAATGTCTGGCTTCATAGGAGACAGCTGAAGTCTCATATATGCTCCTGTATTCAGTCTTTTGTAATATGACACATCTTGGAGCTCTGGAAAACCCCACCATATGCTAGTGGAAGAGTAAGAGTGAAAAAGGCAAACATGCTAGTATTACCAGGATGGTTTTGATCTTTCAATCATGAAAGGGACTCCCTGGATCCCACTTTGAGAAATTCTCTATTGAAGTTCAGCATTTTACTCTACCAGGAAATCTCAGAATAGAAGGTAGACAACAATTGCCTTTGCCAGCTTTTGGGATTGTGGGGAGACTAAAGGGGAGAAGACTTAGGAGAGGGAAGGCAGGGATATATCTGGTCTCCCTCTGAGTCTAAGTGCAGACTTACAACTTTGGGAGCAACTTCTATCTGGTGGTGACTCTAGGGGCTAGCTCAGAGGACCAGCAAGCATGCTTTGCTGAGGGAGATGTGACTCTTAGCTTTCTTATGTTGTCCATTGTACCCAGGTAGAGTGGGCTTCCTTGGTGGCTCAGACAGTAAAGAATCTTCTTGCAATAAGGGAGACTCAGGTTTGATCCCTGGGTTGAGAAGATCTCCTGGAGAAGGGAATGGCTACCCATTCCACTCTTCTTGCCTGGAGAATTCCATGGACATAGGAGACTGGTGGGCTTAGAGTCCATGGGGTGGCAGAGAGTCCTACTTGACTGAGACACTAACACTTTCACTTTCAGAGCAGCAGGCAAATGATGGGTGGATTGAAAAATGGAGTCTAAATGGGATTGGCCAAGGAAATCATGGTTGTAGGGGTGCATGCCATATTGCAGAGCATGGTGGGCAGACCACTGGGACAGGACCAAGGAGGAGTCAGTCCGGCACTCACAGGAGTCCAGTGGTATCTGGTCAACAGAGGCTAAAGACCCCACCAAGGGATGGGAGAGCCCACCATAGATACTAACCAAGAACAGTGGGCCTGTTGACTGGCAGCTAGAGGACAGTTGGAAAGACCGTCTTTCCTGTTGGTCCCTGGCAGAATGTGGCTCCCCTTCCTCCCTCCCTCAGGAGGCCCCTTGGACCCACTTCTCTGTTTGTCCGGTTGCCATCTTGATGAGAAGCCGGATGTGGTGGAAGAAAGCAGACAGGTTGGACATTTATGTTAAAAAAAAAAAAAAGGTTAAGTTTTTTTTTGTGTGTGAGTCTGTTTATGTTTTGTTATATTCTTTCATCATCCTATTTATATTCCACATAGAAGTGAGGACAAACAGCTTTTGTCTTTTTTTTTTGTTGTTGTTGTCTGACTTATTTCATTTCTAAGCATGATACCCAGAGGTGATGGGGTGAAATAGTGAAAGAGATTGAGAGGAACAGACCATCAGTTATAAAATAAGTCACAAGGATGTAATGTACAGCACAGGGGATATAGTCAATAATGGTGTAATAACTTTGATGCGTAATCTACAAAAATATTGAATCACTGTGTTGTACACTAGAAACTAATATAATTTTGTAAGTCAACTATACTTCAATAAAAAAGAAGAAAAGGTTGTTATCTTTAAAAAACTCAAATTAATAGAATGATAGAAATTAGTAGATTATACTACTAAATGTAGTTGTTTTAAATTCCCCTGCTACCTTAATATGTTGGGATCTTATAAATGAGCTCAGATAGACATGTATGAAAGCTTGCTAAGTCATTTTAGTCATGTCCAACTCTTTGTGACCCCACAGACTGTAGCCTTCTAGGCTCCTCTCTCCATGGGATTCTCCAGGCAATGCTGGAGTGGGTTCCCATGTCCTCCTCCAAGAATCTTGCCAATTCAGGGGTCAAACCCACGTCTCATATATCTCCTGAATTGGCAGACAGGTTCTTTACCACTAGCGCCACCTGGGAAGCCCCACAGATAATCATAGAAACAACAAAAAACACTATATTTCTTTGCATTTTTGAGTGAATATGCTTATATTGGTAACCCCACCACAGTTCAAAACAATTCAAGAAGCCCGTTAAGAGAAGATATTGTACTCCTTCTCTGTTACTTTTGCCTCTCTCTGAGTCTCTATGTTCTAAACTTATCATCTCCTTTTAAACAAGATTCTCATGCATACTGTCTTCTGAATATAAAGCCTGAAAAAGTTTCTGATCTGTCAACTCCCAGCTAAACTTTTTGAGTGTCTAATAACTAAAATACACTACTTTGTTCTATTTATGTGTGCAGGTAAATTTTAATACTACAGTCCAGTCAAAACCTTTCAATTGTGTTGTAAAACTGTGTTGTAAGAATTGTCCAAAAGCATTCTTTTCAACGAAATTAGGAGTTCGGGTTTTTATTTTTATTTTTTCCTTATAAATTTGCTGTTTGCAATAGTGTGCCCGACTTGTGTTATATACTGGATTTCTGGTGTTAATCCCTCCAGCCACGTTCCCCAGCCTGTTCACAGATCACCCCTTTGTGCTTCTGAGGGGATTTGTTTGGAACAGAGCATTGATTTTCCTTGCTTGCTGATTCCTCATCCACTGAATTTTACCACTGGGGAGTACTAGCTGAGTGTCAGAGGGACAGAGCAAAGTAAGATTGTGGTATTTATTTCCCTGGGTCTTAGCTCACAGAGTTGCCAAGGGCTAGTTGCAGACCTTAATCTGAGGTCACGAGTTCTGTCAGCCCACCCTCTGCTCACAGTCTTTCTTGGTTCCTGGTCCTTTAGGCCTGGGGATGATAATGGCCGTCTACTCCTACTAGCTCTGGGTCCTGCACTCTCCCTGTGTCATCCCTGCACTCTGCCCACAGTTTGTAAATAGTTTATTGAACATCCTCTCATAGCCTAGTGAGCCATCTGTTCCTACCAGGTCTGTGACTGATATAGGGGCATTTGCTCGGTTTTCTCAAGCCCCTCTTATCTTACAGATGGTACATCTAGAACTTAAAATCTAAAGCAATTTATCAGCTAAGTGTGCTGTTTGATTCTTGAATCTAGAGCTTGATTTTCCAGCTTCTTAAAACCAGTGAAGAAGAAAGCCTTTCAGACCATGTTTGGGAGCTTTGCTTGTTCCCTTCCTTCTCACCCTCCCTCTCCCATTCCCTTCTTTCCTTTCTTTTTCCCTCCTTCCTTTTTTCTGTTTTTCCTTCTTACCAACTTCCTTCTCAATCATGAGTTTCAAAATGGTAAACTCCATCCCAACAATTCTGTGTGGACTAGCAACAGTAAAAGGACTTTAAGACAATTGATATCATATAATTTTTTTTCTTCTGAACCAAGATAAAGCTTTTAAGACAGTTCTTTCTTATCTTGGGTGATAAAAACTTAGAGGCTATGCTGTTTCAAAGGTCAGACCCAGTACATGATGGAAAGCTGATGAAAATAGCTCTTGAGTTAAATCTAGGTAAAACTGGTGATGTGGAACTGTAATTGATAAGAATAGGGTTTTGGCTAGTAACATCTTAAGCTGACCATCAGTTAAGGATAATGAAACCCGTCCATGAGAATTCTGAGTCTGAATTGACTCACAGCGGAGAAGGCATCAAATCAAGTTCATCATCCCTTAAATAAAGAGCAAGCATTTGATTTCAGGCTAATATTATAACTGAGGCTTTGTAAAAGCTATCTTGAATATTACATGAAGATGGCTGTCAAGATAACTGTGTATTCAATGGCACATCAAGGATTTTCCTATTGACAGGATAAAACACTGGGACCAAAGCAGCTGCTGGTGTGATGCCGCTGCTTTACATGTGCTTGGAGTGATTCTGCCAAATGTGTTCTCATTTGCATTTTAGTTCATAAAGGAATTTTTGTTTCTCTTAAGGAGTACAGTAAAAATCATTCAAATATAGAATCTTATTTTGCAATTTCCTTGTTTATAAATATCACATAATTAAAATAGAGATCTCATCTATGGAGACGATTTCACTGTAAATAAATTAGTCAACCATCAAATTACTTAACAGTTGCCTTACGGTGGCATTGAGAAGTGTACATTAAACCCTGGGCTTCATTTTATATTTCCAATGTTGGTCCAAGGCACTGACAGTTTGATCAGAGCCTGCTACTAAGTTTGAGAGAAGCCCCCCAGTCACTGAGTCAGAGACTTCCATTCCCTCAGTAGTGTTATTTCCTCAGTTATGTCTGATTCTTTGCAACCCTATGCACTGTAGACTGCCAGGTTCCTCTGTCCATGGCATTCTCCAGGCAAGAATACTAGAATGGGTTGCCATTCCCTTCTCCAGGGATCTTCCTAACCCAAGGATGGAACCTGGATCTCCTGCATACAGGCAGATTCTTCACCATATGAGCCACCAGGGAAGCCCTAGACTGCTCTCATCATCTTAGCAAAAGCCTACCAACCGTTCAAACCAAACACAAATGACAGTCTCTCAGGAAGTTTTACCATATACCCCACATCCTAATGAATTGCCACGTTACATTTTTTTAAGCACAAAATATTACATGCACCTTTACCTTTATTTCCCTTTGCTTTGTAATATAGTAATATTACATGTAAGTTTCTTTAAAGTTATGTGTTACTTAAAAAAATCCAGTACATGTACAGTTTCTTGTGCTTAATCAAGATAGTCGAATACATGAATTAGATTCTGTAAGTAAATATTTTATTATAATTCCCATACTCCTAAGTATGGTGTTCAGTGATAATAAAATATTCCAGGCATGATACAGATAGATTGCAAGTGCCTAGCATGTCACAAATAGAATAACTAAAAAGGAAAGATGCTTTTCTCCTGATCTAACTTTAAGAGAGAAAGTACTTTGAGACATCTCTTAAAGAAAATTTGCCTTTCTTATTGGAAACATTTCAGTGAAGATATGAGGAATTTTGAAAGTGATAGCCCCTGTCCATGCAAAGGAAGCTTCTTTGAATTACATTTGTTTTCAACAGGTTTGGGAAACTGAAATTTGTTCATGTTAACACAGAAAATTCTGACTAGCAACAGTTTCCTTGCTGGAAACCACTCTTTGGTGCAAGGTTTTCACGTACAGCATGCAAATGCATGTCATGTCCATAAATCCAATCACAAATGATGGTTTTATGACCAAACTGTATTTCTTCCAAACAAAGTGGCGGTAATATTTTTAAAAATCTGCAAGCCCTTTGAGAGTCTTCAAAAAGAATTTCATCATCTTTTCTCATTGAAGTGAAGATATTTATAACTGAGAGGATGCTATATTGCCACTATGGGGAAGAATTGCATTCCCCACCTAAAATATAGCCACCAATAGTGTACATGTTTTGCATTTAGCATTCAAAATATATGGGGAACAAGATCTAAGTAGATGCAGTAGGATCTAGAAATTAGCCTAAGTCAGCTCTGGAGACCAGATTTAGGGAGGACTGTAAATCACACTCTTGGAATAGAACATTACTGTTCAGAATACTCCAAAATGGACTATGGATCAAAACCCTTTTTCTAGTTATTTACTCCCTAGGTTCTATCAGACCAGATCTGTGATTTCGTAGAGGTAAACTACTCAATTGAAGTGAAGATATTTATAACTGAGAGGATGCTATATTGCCACTATGGGGAAGAATTGCATTCCCCACCTAAAATATAGCCACCAATAGTGTACATGTTTTGCATTTAGCATTCAAAATATATGGGGAACAAGATCTAAGTAGATGCAGTAGGATCTAGAAATTAGCCTAAGTCAGCTCTGGAGACCAGATTTAGGGAGGACTGTAAATCACACTCTTGGAATAGAACATTACTGTTCAGAATACTCCAAAATGGACCATGGATCAAAACCCTTTTTCTAGTTATTTACTCCCTAGGTTCTATCAGACCAGATCTGTGATTTCGTAGAGGTAAACTACTCAGGTTTAAATGCCATGTTATGATTTTTCTGTAAATATTGGGTCTCACTAATACAAAGTTCCCTGAGGGCCTATATCTGTATTTTCATAAAGGTTAAACCTAAAGAATATTCTTACCCACAAGGCATTTACTTCTCCCCTTTCTACTTCCTTGTAGAAGACATGCTTTTAATGGGTATTTTTAAAAGTTCCTTGAAAAGGTATATTGCAAATTCTTAGTATATGATTTCTAGGAATATCTATGCCATAATTTTGAAGAATTCCTACTGATTTTAACACTTTGGCAAAGGGCACTGTGAAGAAATATTTGGAAGACCTTTTCCTCGATTTATTGACTAGCATCAACTGTGCCTTCCCCAGTGACCTACGATTTGGATGATGTCTGTTGTAAACTCAGTAGAGGCCTGAAGCCTCCGCTCTGGACTAGAATTGGATGGGAAAGTGGGCTGGGAAGATGGTCCTGAAATTTACTTTAAGTTGAGCTTTTCTCCATATGTTCTGTGCTCTGCATATTTGAGATGTAAGTGGACCAAAGGTGGAAACTTCACATGCAAAGCAGATATTTATATATGTGAACCTATTTATCCATCTCTTTGGAGCACTTAGGTTCTGTGTTTAACTGCATGTTGGTGAGAATGTTACATCATTCATTTGTTCAAAGTGTGCTTTCTGAGGATCAGCTGTGGTCCAGGCACACTCTTGTGCTCTGGTTGCCATGGTGATAAAGACAAGCCTGCATCCTCATGGGGCTTGCATCTGGTAGAGGAGAGAGGCAATATACATGAAAACAGGCATATGATATAATTCTAGAGAGTGATAAGTATCACGATGAAAGAGAAAGAAGTTTCTTTTCAGTAAATGGTCATGGGATAATATATAACAAATGACAGTGTATAACATCTATGTTATGGTTACCTATTTTATTTGAGACCACCACTTTAATTTAGGGCATGCAGGAAATATCATCTCAGTGCTGAAGAAGCTTCTTGGTCTATTATACACCTTTATTATGGTTTCTGTCAGGAAGTACCCACGGAGCACTTTATGTAAACTAAACAACCATGGCAATTCTACAGCAACATTTAGGATAGTATAATGTGGAACATTTCATGCAAAAATGGGCTCGATAAAGGACAGAAATGGTCTGGACCTAACAGAAGCAGAAGATATTAAGAAGAGGTGGCAAGAATACACAGAAGAACTGTACAAAAAAGATCTTCACGACCAAGATAATTACGATGGTGTGATCACTCACCTAGAACCAGACATCCTGGAATGCAAAGTCAAGTGGGCCTTAGAAAGCATCACGATGAACAAAGCTAGTGGAGGTGATGGAATTCCAGTTAAGCCATTTCAAATCCTGAAAGATGAGGCTGTATAAGTGCTGCACTCCATATGCCAGCAAACTTGGAAAACTCAGCAGTGGCCACAGGACTGGAAAAGATCACTTTTTATTCCAATCTCAAAGAAAGGCAATGCCAAAGAATGCTCAAACTACC